>JASCZW010004845.1:0-44441 GCA_034211315.2 Aedes japonicus
AATTAATATTCATAATTTGTGTTTATTTGCTCACACCAAACATCCCGCAAATATTGCCCAAACTCAAACTGCCAGCTCGAGTCCCATCAACCGTTATATTTTTGACGTAATGTGTGCGTATATTTTCCATATCTCACAAATGCCTGCTGCCATCGGAAATTGGAAATTGGAAGGCAAGGAAAATAAATTTAATATTAACAGAAATATCGATGCGAAGCGACTTGAAGATGGAAGAGGAAGCCTCCTGCCGCAGGGCCTCAGCAACACGTGTATGAACTTCAGCAAGCCCAGGCAGTTGTCTGACAGGAAGGCACGTTCTGGAATGCTGAAATTGGGACGCAGTGTTACGTATAGCAGCTAGCATCCGTCAGTAGGAAATGGCTCCTTCACACACTCTCGCTCTGTGTTTTCCCCTCTGGATTGAGAGATAGGTGAAAGTGATAAGGTTTTGATAAACTTTTGCACCCTTTTCAACGAATGACAGCTCCAGCGATAGGCGATTGATTTAAAGCGGACAGCATTGAGGAGACGATGAGTGAGGAATGTTTCTATCTGGGGGTTGGTGTTATTGAATAGACGGGTTTAATCTTTATAATGGAGTCACTAGGAGATAATCTTGTGGAGTGTGTTAAACTAATTGACACTGGTGGTAAGTATTACAATGACAGATTTTGTTTTCCCACTGTTTAAGAATCGAGAAAACTGCAAAGCTATGCTTCATTAGGAACCACGATAAGAATCAGTTTCATTATATCTTCGATTGGATTTGGATTGGATTTGGATTGGATTTGGATTGGATTTGGATTGGATTTGGATTGGATTTGGATTGATTTGGATTGATTTGGATTGGATTTGGATTGGACTGGATTGATATGATTGGATTTGGATTGGATTTGATTGGATTTGGATTGATTTGGTTGGATTTGGATTGATTTGATTGATTTGGATTGATTTGGATTGGATTTGGATTGATTTGGATTGATTTGGATTGGATTTGGATTGGATTTGGATTGGATTTGGATTGGATTTGGATTGGATTTGGATTGGATTTTGGATTGGATTTGGATTGGTTTGGATTTGGATTGATTTGGATTTGGAGTCGAGATTGATGAGATTTTTTTAGCCGCAATAAAATTTCTGTTCACGTTTTCCTTCAGAAGGGAAGTGGCGCCCTTGGTCCCGTTTCATGTGTTGTTGATTGTGATATGTAGGGTGGAGGTGCCTCCTCTTGTGATGCTCCAGTCTTAGGCTGAAAACCACCTTAATACTAGAAGAAAGAGAAGAAGAACAAGAAGAAGAAGCAGAAGAAAGCAGCGCGTTGTGGTAGTAAAAGGCCAAATATTACGACATTTTTAATTTAAATTTGGATTGAAAAACTGTGTAAAATGACTTTAGGGCATGAAATGACGCACATTTGAAGATAAAAGATATTCGCTAGTTATTTTTTCCTACTTTTTTTCCTACCGTCAACTTGGAGGCTGAGAACTGAAAATTCAATAAATGTTAACATATATTCGTTTTAGTCTATATGTTATCATTTATTGAACTCTTTCTGGTATTGATTGGAAGAAGAAAATGAGCTTAAGGAAGAATTGTAATTGAAAACATAGTAAAATAAGATTTCAGTATCTAATACGCCCACCTTTCGCCTGAATCACTGATAGTAGACGTCTTGGCATACTTTCGACGAGGTTATGAAGGATGCTTCATCAATGTTGCCAGGCTTCATCTGAAGATGTGAACAGTTTGGTTTTGTTCGTCACTTCATTTTTATGAACCTGTCAATTCAAAATCGACAAATTTTCGATAGGGTTTGTAACTACTTCATTTGTTTGACAAATGAAAGAAAATAACTACCAGTAGATTTGAGTCAGTTCAAACGAAAAGTATTGCTCCCGGAAAAAAATAATTACGGGCAGGACGAAATGGTCTCGTAAGCTACATCCTAATTAATTGTTGCATGGCTCAAAACGCCATTTTACGCAAAACGTACCTTTACGCGGAAGTTCGTTGAAGCAGCCACTTGGCATACAAAAGAAAGATCTAGAGACTGATCTCATAAAAACTTGGAATTTTCTCGGTCATTTCATTTGCGGAGCGGTTGGTGAGCAGAACGCACCGAATAAGTGTTCTTTAAAATATTTCCTAGTGGTGAGAAATGTGATTATATAGTGGAAGAATCTCTTAGTATCTTTTCCTCATTGCTTCCTATTAAATAGGAAGTAATTAAAGTGATATAGTTAGTTAGCTGAGAATTTATTTAAAAAATATTGTTCTGCAAGAATTGGAACACTACAAAGGTATGCAAAAAAGAGGTGGTATTGAATATATGAACTTACATAACCTTTGTTGAACAGCAGGCCTGTTCAACAGGCGGAGAGTCTTGAACGAGTAATCTTCCGTCGAACTGTCAGAGTAGTGATGGAGTGCGTTTTGTCTGGATCTCGAGAACCGGAGCAAATATCCTTTTCTACGTTCCGCAACGAAACGGGCAGAAGTCAACCCGAACGCCCGACTGTCACGTGCCGTTACCTCCGTGGCCCGTACCAGTCGTCTCCATATGCTACGTTTCCGACCAGCAATCAACCGATCGCAACAGTCTCCACCAACCCTGTTATGTGGAAGCACTAAACCCGACCCAGTTTTACCGACAGCATTCCCGTCACGTTCGTCATCTCACAGCATCAGAAACCCTGTGCACGGGTATGTTCACTAGTGTAATGGCCATTCACTTTACCCGTACGGTATGAGAAAAGTCCCGCAAGAAGAGAGTGTCAAGATGAGAGTAAGATGTTAGGAGCTGGAGAATAGGGTAGTAGAATAAAGATGAAGTTGAAATCCAGCAGTTTCGTAGGAAGAGATCTTTTCCGTTACGTTATCCCCAAGATGTTGCATCGTGTTGAGTATGGATTATCCGTTTTTGTAGTTTACCTAAAGTTTTCGTTTTTGATATTCCGCGGAGCTCCCCATTCCTGCTTAGTTATCGGTCGTGACATTTTGGATGAAAACAGATATCTTTTCGTGAAGCGATAAGTCGAAATAAGAGATTTGGCTGTCTCTCGCTTTCACATCCGCAACCGTGCCAGGCTTACCAGATCATTGAGTCCATGCATTTTAATAGTTGAGCAATTCAACTGACGGGCAGTCTCTCCTAGGAGAGTGGCGCTTAAGCTGCCTTTTTAGCCAGGGCAGGTCAGCGCACTGTTACAGGTTGAGGTCTGGTGATTGGGGTCAGCATGCCTTCGATTTGCACGAAGTTCTCTAAGCTAGACCACGCAATGCTCCATCACACCATAATGCTTCCTCCACCAAGCTTCATAGTCTTCTGTAAGTTTTGCTCCATTAAGCGTTCTTATGAGTTCATCCCAACACGAGGACGCTATTTCTTGCCAAACAATTCAAATTTCCTCTCGCCAGACCACACCACTTGTTACTAGAATCCAACGGGCATTTCAGCATACTTGTGACCAAATTTTAATCGTTTGTTTTTGTTGACGTTTCCAATTGGAGGAAAATGACTTGCATACTTGCTCTTCAATCCTGATTTTTGCAGCCGAATAATTCTTTCGGATATCTTAAGATTCAAGCTCTTACGTACAGCACGACTCGTTATTGATGAACATCCTCCTGCCACTCGCACGATTCTCGAATCAATCAATCGCACGATTCAAAATTAGGCATTCAATAGGGCCATCTGTTCGAAATTCCACCGCTACGTGGCACTAGTGAGCATGCAAAATTGAGCATTTTCAGCTTGTTCTATCTCGTGGTTTTGATAAGATGGAAAGCCTTCGGTAGAGTTGTTCAAAATATCTTATCCAAAATTTGGCTTTACATTCCACTTGTTGACTAAGTGTGTTTCATTGCAAAAGCCTAAGCATGTTAGGGGGCATCCATTAGCTACGTCACACTATCCATTAGCTACGATACCCCCCCCCCATCTTCTTCTAAGCAAAACAAAAATCATTTTGTGATTCAACTTTCAAATATATATATTTTATTAGCTTATATTTTTTCAAAACTAAAATATTTACAAAAAAAAGAAGAAAATCTCTCCCTCCAGAATTATTCCTCTTCGATCCACAGCAACTTTTGACCGGATGTGATTCAACAACCTCCGGCTCGCCGACCGATGCTTCATATCCATTTCATTTTCATCCATCCATTCAAACTCGTCAGATCCACTTCTTGCACTTATTGCTGACGTTTTGCAGAAATCCGCTTCGGAAGGACCTTCTTTTTGGCTTGAGTTATTTTGTGCACTTTCTTATGTTCTTTCAACATAACTTGGGATGCGAAATAAAGTCCGCAAAAGACACACACTCTGTCTTTCAATAAACTTTTAAGCGATGGACAATAGGGATCGTATGGAAGAAGCTTGAGACCAGACCTAACTTTAGGCAAAATTTTGCATAGATCGATTGAGTTCAGTACAAATACCGATGGAAAGAATTGAATTTGATCTCTGATAGCACCTTTCAGCTCCCCAGATGATTGTACTAACGGAATTGGTGGTTGCAAAAATCTTCATGTAGTTCAAACATATAGTTCTTTTTTCCAGGTCCTCGTCTATAGTGCGAAGTTGTTCATCCAAGTGCGATCCATAATGATCGTGAGGAATGATTAGACCAGCTAACTCTTTGCTAAAAGATGCCATTCTCCTTTCCACGCAACCAAATTATGTTCCAAAACGTTATGAACAGCTTACTGTATAACTTTTCCGTATCGCGGATTTTCCTCTGGACCACCATCGACTATGATGATGACTAGAGGCTTTACCAGACCACCCTTTTTCATAATCGAATCGAATTCCTACAATTCTAATAGACGCTTGAAGTCAACAGCATGTGAGTAAGCAGTCGACGAGGACTGCTTTCCGATCGAATGGCAATATAAGTGGGAGCTGAGTAGCAAACAGCTTCTGGTTGCCCTAATGCGTTGTGTTTCACCTCTATACCAGCTGTAACAGATGGGATCAGCTTGTGGCGTGAAGACACAACCCAATCATGATCTGGAAGAGTAACCTTGTATTCAACGTGCATAAGCATAGGTGCTTGTTTGTTGGCTGCTGTCAATCCGATCACGGACTCTGGCTTTATCATCCTGGCTGTGAAAAGCAACTTCATCTGGTCCAACTAATGGCGTCATCTGTTCAAGAGATCTGATGGCGGCGGTACAAAATCGACCATCTTTGCATTACTCGCACGAAGCAATTTTATTGGTACCGTTTTATCGTGCATTTTTCCCTCTGTTGTATTAAATCGACGAGGTAGTAATCTAAGGTAAGTAGCAGATCTACTAAGACGAAATCCTTGTTCATGTAGGGCCAATGTGAGCTCGTTCAGTGTTTTGATGCTTCTGACGCTTTCGAACTGTCGTTTTACTTGAGCTGCTAAATCGTGCAGTGCCATGTCACTAATTGATTTCAGTAGATCTGATTTTTGTTACGTTTTGAAGTTAATTTAAAACGAAAATAAAAGTCACGTAACAATCCAAGCGCACCCCCCCCCCCCTCCCTGATTGGGTGACGCAACTTATAGATGACCCCTTACCGCAGTTTTTTATTACACGGATTATGGAAAGAGCACGGTTTTTTTACATGAATTGGCAAAAACCGTGTTAAAAGATCCACGTTAATTAAGGAATCCGTGCAGAAAAAGCGTGTTTAAACCTTAGAATTTAAATTAGTTTACAAATAAAAAGTCAAATTGTATGAATTAAATATAACAGATAAACAAATTAAGTTAAGAGTCAAAAGTAAGCGAAAGCATATTATCAAATTTAAAAAAGTTTCACAAGCAAGGGTTTTACGTCTGTTTCTACAGACGTATATACCGAAAATAAACAGTTTTCCAAAATTGGTTGATTTTATTCAAAAGCATCACAAAAACAACAAAATTGTGTTCTGGCATAACCTTGCATGAGAGATCGAAATTCTCACTCAGCTGGGTGAAAACCATGCTCTCTCTCAAGCAGGTTGTCGATGAGAAGCGAACAGTTTACATTTTCATCTCTCCTTTTTCGCCGATAATTCATTGTCCTCTCTTTTGCATCTGTGAAAATATCTCTCTCCATAATTCAATGAAAATATTTTCTCATGTCACATTTTTCACTGAAAACATGCTACCTATAGATCGCATACGAGAAGCAAAGCTCGAAAATAAGGCCAAGCCGGTGCACATTGTGTTACCGCCATGTACCATCTTTATAGAATGATGATGTCAGAATAAAACAAGCATGAAGACTGGTGCATTTTCAGGTATCATAAAGTAAGTGAAAAATAAATATCGGCATCTAGGATTCACTGAAAAAGAAACGATTTATCAGCTACTAATGCTCTCCGAAAATTATAAATCACCGTTGCTTTTCTCGCGAAAACTGCTGTGAGCGTAAAATAGTCTCTCGCTTCTCACATTCTCATCTGTTTCTCCAAGCGGGTGAAAAAGGACGTTTCTCTTCTAAAGTAGGCGAAAATTTCGGTCTCTGCCTTGCATCCTTGCAAACCTTAAAAAATGCCATTGCTTGGTTGAACTCCCGAAACATGGAATTTGTTAAAAAGGAGGGAAACTCCTCAAATGTACCACAAGATTGATCAATCCAATCATAAATCTAGAATTATAAGATTTTCGAGACCCCTCCCTCCTCTGTAAAGGGGGGCTCCCATACAGATGAAACACAAATTTCTGCATAACTCGAGAACTAATCAAGCAAATAGAACCTAATTTGGCAGGCACAGATTTTAAGAAGGCAACAAGTGTTTGTATGGTAGATTCTTCTGGCAGGGGGAGGGGGGGCTGCCATACGAATGAAACACAAATTTCTGTATAACTCGAGAATTTACCAAGCAAATGGAACCAAATTTGGCATGTAGAGATGTTCAAAAGCTAGAAATGTTTGTATGGTCGTTTGAGACCCCTCTTAACTCTAGAAGCTGGGAAGGCTCTCATACATATGAAAAATAAATTTCTGCATAACTCGCGAACTAATCAAGCAAATGGGACCAAATTCCAAACCAAAGAAATTTTTGTAAGGTAGATCGAGACCTCCTTTTTCTGGCAGGGGGAGAGTGGCTTCCCTAAAAATGAAACACACATTTTTGCATAACTCGAGAAGTAATCAAGCAAATGGAACCAAATTTGGCATGTGGAGATGTTCAAAGGGAAGAAATGTTTGTATGGTCGTTTGTGACCCCTCCTTATTCTGGAGGGGAGGGCTCTAATGCAAATGAAAAATATATTTCTGCATAATTCGCTAACAAATCAAGCAAATGGAACCAAATTTAGCAGGCACAGATTTTTGAAGGCAAAGTTGACATGTGGAGATGTTTAAATGCAAGAAATGTTCGTATTGTGATTTCAGACCCCTTACATCATTGAAAGGTACAAATATCTACATAACTCGAGAGCTAATTAAACAAATGGAACTAAATTTGGGATGTGGCTGTTTTAGAAGGCAAGATATGTTTGTATGGTCGTTTGAGACCCCTTCTTCTTCTTCTTCTTCTAAAAAGCGGGGGTTCTCATACAAATGAAACATAAATTTTTATATAACTCGAAAACTAGTCAAGCAAATGGAATCAAATTTAGCATGTATAAGTATTTGCACTCTTGCTTCTTTTGAAGGGGGGCTCTTATTCTAATGAAACACAAATTTCTACCTAGCTCGATAATCAATCAAGCAAATGGAATCAAATTTGGCGTGTGGGGGTTTTTGAGGCAGGATTTCTATACCTATTGCACGATAAGAGCTAACCTCACTTTTGACCATGATATAAGAGATAGCAATAACCGTCGTGCTCCCCGTCCTTTTTCTTACACACGAATGTTTAACATTAAAGCACCATATGACACCATTGGACCATATATATAAAAATGAATATCTGTCTGTCAATTGTCTGGCCCTTATAGACTCGGAAACGACTGAACCGATCGGCGCGAAAAAAATAGCTGTAAAAGGTTCCTATGATGATTTGAAACCCCTCCCCTCTAAGGCAGGGGTTTACCATGCAAATGAAACACATATTTCTGTATAACTCGAGAACTAATCAAGCAAATGGAACCAAATTTGACATGTGAGGATTTTTGAAGGCAAGACAGGTTTGTATGGTGGTCCAAGACCCCTCTCCTTTCTAAAAGGGGGAGCTCTCATCTCGCATCTCAATATACAACATGTTTATTTCTCGAGTATGCCACGGGTAACGAGTTGGAAGATTGGCATAGAAGTTTGAGCCCCGTTCAGGCAAGAAAAAACTCTTTCCGAAAAACATCCCTGAATGCGCAAGTTCTATTAAATTTTCATTAATTTAGTTGCAAGCGAAGAAGCACTCGCACCAGGTGCAGGTAATAATAATATAAAAATCCTGTATTTTCAAACCATTGAACTTTAAAACGAAGTAAAATTTAATGCTCTACATAATTACATTATAAGTGGGCACTAAATCATGATTGACCTTTTTTTAATTGTTCCACCTCTTAATTGTACAAACATTTGCCCATTGCCAACACTTCTGACAACTGGTCGTAAATATTTACAGCGGTCACGTATTACCATCGATCAATTATGTATTTTTCCAATAGGAGATGTTTCCAATCATTGCGGCAGAAATCGATTGATTGCACTAATTAGCTATCAATCTACAAAGGGAAACAAACAATAATTAAAAGTGTCGAGAGTATTGCTTCGACAAGTGCATCCCAACTTGGGCCTGTTAATCCGTTAATTCGTTGAGCGGAATCGCGTCAAATTGCAGTGAAGTGTTGGTTTACATTTTCAATTACATTTTCCCCTTTTACTTTAGTTTTAATTTCATCCATCCCTCGAGCCAACGATTCTTGTAGGAAAGACCAATTGAAAACAAAAGAAAAAAATTTCAAAGCAAATTTCCTGTCAGTCACCAGCAGTGAGTGACAACTGGGAAAAAGGAATTATCACCGCTCGATTTTCGATGCACTTTTCCCCGTTTTCTCGCCATCTTTAGTCGTAGTTTTAATATTGTAATAGTTCAACACGAGCAAAGAAAACGAAGAAACCATCTAGCCGGAAATGGATGGCACTTTGCTCAGGCTGTCATCAGTCGTTGTCGCATGAAAGCGTTTTAAGAGCCTTACAAGACGTGGAGTGGCAGCGACGACGACGACGACGACAGCCAAGCCAAGTTGTAAATAATTTTCTTATCGCGCCGACCTTTTCCTCCCATTGACCGTCTTCAATGTTTCCTCTTCCTACAATCTACCAGCGTTTCACTCAACATGAAAATCTTTGCTGTCAGTTTTACAGTAAAGCATAATCGGAAATATGCTTCGGTGAACAAGTCGATTATGGTTGAGGCGATGAAATTAGAATTCAGCGTCCCTTGTTCTTAATTGGTGTTCGGACGACTTTCGAAGCCCGAATTGCTTTTGCACGTAAACAATAGTTTTGGTCTTTTTAAAAAGTTAATGGAGGATTTTGAAGTCTAAGTCGATGGCTCATTACCACATTTTAGTTCGCTGAAATGTTTATGCACCATCATGGAATCTTCTTCAAACAATTCGTGCATTAAATAGCCCTTCCCTAATTAATGGCACTTTTTTGGCATCACTTTCACCTCAATCCATTAGAAATTCAACAACGGTTATGTCCTGCGAGTTTTTCTGCGAACCACGACATTGGCTTTCCGAAACACGAACTAGTACGTGACATCCTTTGGTCAAACCAAGAACGTTGCAAATGATGGACGGTTGAATCACGACAACGACTGATTCTTATGATGTGATGAAAACTTCATCATTCGCTAGAGCGTTCTCTTTCGTTGCGTCGTCCAGTGTCAGAAAGAGTTTTTTAGTGTGTGAGAAGAACACAGACAACCGGATGTTGAACTTACTGAATTACTGGGGAATTTTTGAATCCAAAGATGGGTTGATACCGACGCAGTGGTTAACATTCATACCTTTCACGCCTGTGCCAATGTCCATCGCTGGAAAAGTTACGAAAATAGCCAAAACAGGTGTTTGAGTGACAACGACAAGAGATGAACCAGCCCGATTCTGAAAATCTCCATAACCAAGAAATGAACTGACTGTTGCCTTTGTACACAAACCTTGCTAACTATAATAATCTTGACACTAATAACCTTCACTCCCATTTCATTTTACTCAATTTTTTAGTACAATTGTATACTATCTCTTTTTTTCTCATGGAAATGTTACTCAATTTTCGTTAAAAAGTGGATCAACTAATTTTTTTTCTGTGAGAGAAAAAGAGATGGTACACAATTGTACTCAAAAATTGAGTACAATGTAGCGGGATTGTTGCACTCTCCCCATCTTATAAAAACCTTGTCTCTTCCATAGATCATTGCACCGAATGTATTGACCTCACTTTTTTTACAGTTCAGGGAGCTTGTATACATGGTGTAAGAATTTGCTCGATCGAAAATTTTCATAGATTTTTTCAGGATTCTGTACGTTTACATTCAGGAAATGATGTAAAAATACGCACTGGTGTCTGTTTTCCTGCAATTTAATTTCAATCGCAATAAATTTAGAGCGTAAAATCTCAAACCGATCTTGCTGAAAGTATTATAAGTTCACGTAAACAAGCTCCTTGAACTGTCAAAACTGCATTGATTATGCCATGGTGCAATGATCTATTATGAGTAAGAAAGTAAGAACACGTGAATTCAGTCTTGTGCTATCGGACAGTTTTCCGAAGTGTTTCCTCTTTTCCCCGACTCCCTAAATTCTCTCGGCCAAATCATTTAATCTTACGACGATGATATCTGAAGAAGTTAACGAAGAGATTCGTATACTAAGCCAAGGCATAATATTATAATTTATTAAAACATCACATAGCTTCGCACAGACAATATTCTCATTCATATTATGTGTATCCATTCAATAACATATGCCAACCCATAAATAGCATTATGACACCACAATACTATGTGCTATGTTTAAAGGGTGATACGGTCAAAATTTGGTCAAGGGAAAACGCGTGTAAATCGGTGAAATAGTTTATTTAAAAAATCAAATTAAATTTCTTTTTCAAGTTCAGTTAGTATAAAATTCAGGAAAAATATTCAGTTAGGCTTCCGCTTTTCCAAATCCGAATTGCCGGGCCGTACGCTTGACCCCTGCCATCAGATTTTGTACAGCCACCTTGTCCACCTTCTTCGCCGCAGAAAGCCAGTTTGCCTTGAACTGCTGCTCGTCCTTAGCAGTTTTTTTGGTCTTCTTTAGGTTCCGCTTGACAATAGCCCAGTATTTCTCAATTGGGCGGAGCTCTGGCGTGTTGGGAGGGTTCTTGTCCTTGGGAACCACCTGCACGTTGGTGGCGGCGTACCACTACATGGCCTTTTTACCGTAATGGCAAGATGCCAAATCCGGCCAAAACAGTACGGAACAACCGTGTTTCTTCAGGAAAGGCAGCAGACGTTTATTCAAACACTCTTTCACGTAAATTTCTTGGTTGACAGTCCCGGAAGCTATGAAAATACTGCTTTTCAAGCCACAGGTACAGATGGCTTGCCAAACCAGATATTTCTTTGCGAACTTTGACAGTTTCGTGTGCTTGAAAATATCTGCTACCTTTCCCCTTCCTTTTGCCGTATAAAACTCCTGTCCCGGAAGCTGCTTGTAGTCGGCTTTGACGTAGGTTTCGTCGTCCATTACCACGCAGTCAAACTTCGTCAGCATCGTCGTGTACAGCCTCCGGGATCGCGCTTTGGCCGTCGTATTTTGTTTATCATCGCGATTTGGAGTCACTACCTTCTTGTAAGTCGATAGTCCGGCTCGTTTTTGGCTCGATGCACGGTTGTAGACGATACACCCAGCTTATTTGCGGCATCTCGGAGAGATAGGTTAGGGTTTCGCTTGAAACTACCGGCAACTCTCTTTGTCGTCTCAGCGGCTTCCGGTTTTCGATTTCTCCCCGATCCAGACTTCCTGGCTGTCGACAAACGTTCCCCAAACACTTTAATTACATTTGTAACGGTTGATTTGGCAACTTTTAGCGATTTTGCCAACTTTGCGTGCGAGTAGCTCGGATTTTCGCGATGCGCGTGCAAAATTTTGATACGCTGCTCTTCTTGCTTGGACGGCATTTTGACAACTGAAGAGTGAATTCCAAAATCAAAATAGGAGCAACATTCTACACACACACACCTTCAAAATGAGGGGTGTTCAGGTTTTTTAAATGCAAAATTGAAAGAAATACGTCAAGTTGATATTGACCAAATTTTGACCGTATCGCCCTTTAATCGAACTAAACATAAAACAATAGACTTTCTTCCAAACGCGCACGACGAAGTAAATCATTGAAGCTACAACTCAAATATAGTTCATTAATTCAGTTTTCTTTTATTCTTGTACAAACGGGTATAGACGAATCCAGGTTGAAAAAAGAAGAAGACACCGAGTGGTGATAAATCTGACAGCTCCCTTGTAAAGTATAGGACGAACATTTTAAAATGCTTCTAAAAAATTCAAATGAAATTCTAATTAAAAACGGATTTTTCTTCCATCGTACAACAAGCCGCTTTTAATTAGAATTACATTTGAATTGTTTAGAAGCATTTTAAAATGTTCGTCCTATACTTTTACAAGGGAGCTGTCAGATTTATCACCACTCGGTGTCTTCTTCTTTTTTCAACCTGGATTGAAGTGATTTGAAGTGACAGTTATTAGTAGAGGAAAATGAAATCAGGCAACACTATAGTGCTGTTGTTTTGCTCATCTATCGTTTTTTTTTTATGATTTTGCCTAATGATGTCTCAACAATGTCGCACTACACGATAAAAGATCATCTGCAACCATCATACAACTCATCAGACCATCGTAAGGTAGATTACAGTGAGGTGTTGAGTTGTGATGTGAAGTAAAAGAAAGAATGCGAATGTTTTGATAGTTCTGTTCAGATCGAAACAATACACAATCTATCAAAAAATGGAAAAATCAATGAACTTACATATTGATACTTGCTAGATACCTATATTTTAAATATTCGAGTTACACCGATTTTTTATTTATCTATTTATCTATATATAAAAATGAATTTCTGTCTGTCTGAACCTTCTAGACTCCAAAAAAACTGAACCGATCGGCGTGAAAATTTGTATGCAGGAGCCGTGAAAGGTTCTTATCATAGTGAGAGGTACATCCCATATCTGTAAAGGGGGACTCCCAAACAAATAAAATACTAATTTCTGCGTAACTCGAGAATCAATCAACTATTTGGAACTAAATATGGTATGTGCGAGTTTTTGAAGGCAGGATTTTTTTATGGAGGTCTGAGTCCCCTCCTCCCTCTGAAAAGGGGGGCTTCCATACAAATGAAACACAAATTTCAACCAAACATGAGAACTATTTCTATTGCTATGCCAATTTGTATGAAGGGGTTTTTAGGTCCGAAAAAGAATCTTATGATAGTTCAAGACCTTTCCCGCCTCTAGAAAAAGGGGCTCCCATGCAAATGAAAAACAAATTTCTGCATAAATCGAGAACAAATCAAGCAAATGAATGCGAATTTGGCATGGGAGAGTTTTTTAAGGCAACAAATGTTTTTATGGTAGTTCGAGACCTCTCCTTACTCTAGAAAGGGGGCTCCCAAACAAATGAAACACAAATTTCAACCAAACATGAGAATTATCCCTACTTTTATGAACATGTCAATACGGAGGTTTTCGGGGCCGGGGAATATTCTCATAATGGATTTAGACTCCTCCCCCGTCTTAAAGGGGGGGTTCTCATACAAAAAAAACACCAATTTCTGCATAATTCGAGAGCTAAACAAGCACATGAAACCAAATTTGGCAAGTGGGGGTTTATTAAGATAAAGTTTTTTTTTATGGTTGTTTGAGACCTCTCCTTTATCTGGAAGGGATGGCTTCCATACAAATCAAACACAAATTTCAACCAAACATGGTAATTATCCCTACTGGTATGAACATTTTCATACGGGGATTTTTGAACAAGTTTTTTATGAACCAGTGGAACTCAAATTTCTGCATTACTCGAGAACTAATCAAGCAAATAGAACCAAATTTGGTATGTAGAGGTTTTTGGAGAAAAAAAATGTTTCTATGGTGATTTGAGACTCCTCCCCTCTCTGCAAGGGGTGGGCTCTCATCAATGAGACACAAATGTCAACCAAACATGAGAATTATGAATCCTAGAGGGTTACCGGGTGGAATACCTGTAACTAGCAATTAGAAGAAAAATTAGTATTTTCCATTTAATTCCAACTACCTCCAACTACCTATATCTTGACAGATACGCGTATTTCGTCTACAATGTGCAGACTTCTTCAGTGTCTCGTACTAAAGTCGAGTTATAAGTGCGGGTGACCATGATGCGGGTAACACAACTAAACCTGAACCACTGTGAGGCCGCCCAGCAACTGTTGTGTCAGTCAGTTCGCGAGTCGGCATCGGATATCGCCATAGTTTCCGACCCATACCGTGTCCCAGCCGGCAACGGCAATTGGGTCACGGACAGGTCCAATATGGCGGCATTATGGACGACGGGCAAGTACCCGGTTCAGGAGGTTGTGTCTTCCACAAATGAAGGCTTCGCGGTTGTAAAAGTGAATGGAGTGTTCTTCTGCAGCTGCTACGCACCGCCAAGATGGTCGATTGAACTGTTTTCAAACATGCTCGACCGTATGACAAGTGAGCTAACTGGCCTATACCCGTTGGTAATAGCAGGGGACTTCAACGCTTGGGCGATCGAGTGGGGGAGCCGCCTTACCAACCCCAGGGCCCAGATTCTTCTGGAGGCCTTGGCTAGGCTCAACGTGGACCTAGCCAACGTGGGTACCAAGAGTACATACCACAAAAATGGAGCGGAATCGATAATCGACGTTACCTTCAGCAGTCCTGGGCTGCTCAATAATTGGAGGGTGGATGATGGCTACACCCATAGCGACCACTTGGCGGTTCGTTATTGTATCGTCCACAATACAAGGCAGCGTGCGGAAGGAGTATCATCAACTCCATTCGCCCGCAGATGGAGGACGTCCTACATTGATGTAGAGACTTTTAAGGAGGCGCTTGAGAGGGAACGGATTTTACGCGAAACCCAGGAACCTTGCGGCGAACGACTTGTGATGGCACTTACACGAGCGTGCGATGCGACCATGCCGAGGGAAGTCAAACCGAGGAATGGAAGATCGCCGGTGTATTGGTGGACAGAGTCGATCGCCGACCTCCGAAGAACTTGCCTCCACGCTAGACGGAGGATGCAAAGAGCGCGGTCAGACGCCGATAGAATCGAGCGCAGAGAGGTGCTTGTCGCCGCGAAGGCCGCACTAAAGAGGGAGATAAAGGCCAGCAAGCGAGCCTGCTTCGAGGGTCTGTGTCAGAGGGCCAATGCGAACCCGTGGGGTGACGCCTATCGGGTAGTAATGGCCAAAACCAGAGGATCGGCGGCTCCAACCGAGCGTTCATCAGAGCTGCTGCAGGTGATCGTTGGGGGACTCTTTCCGAGCCACGACCCGAGTCCATGGCCCCCCGCCGCCGTAGATTTGTCCCATGACCAGCGTTCCAGTATCCCAGACCTTAACGCTGTCATAGCGACGGAAGGGTGGACGGCCCCGCCGAACACCCGCGACCACGTGGGCATTGATAACGGCACAACGGGGGCCGGCGACGAGGCGACGGTGACGAATGACGAACTCATTGCGATAGCAAAGTCGCTAAAGGTGAACAAAGCGCCGGGACCTGATGGTATCCCGAACCTGGCCATCAAGACGGCTATCTTGCTGGATCCCGGAATGTTCAGGGTGGTGATGCAAAAGTGTCTGGACGAGGGCGTCTTCCCGGACGCCTGGAAAATTCAGAACCTTGTGTTGCTACCAAAGACAGGGAAGCCACCAGGAGATCCATCGGCATATAGACCTATATGTCTGTTGGATACAGCGGGTGAGGTGCTCGAGAGGGTAATCCTCAACAGACTGACAACGTACACGGAGGGTACAGGCGGTCTGTCTAATAATCAGTTTAGCTTCCGCAAAGGGAAGTCGACGGTGGATGCCATCCTGTCCGTCACCAAGACGGCTGAGGTGGCAATCCAGCGCAAGAGGCGAGGAGTACGCTACTGTGCAGTGGTCACCCTTGACGTGAGAAACGCTTTCAACAGCGCCAGTTGGGTGGCTATTGGGAAACTACTTTCAGAATCGCGTACTGGTGTACAACACGGATGAGGGTCAGAAACGTGTACATATCACCGCAGGCGTCCCACAAGGTTCGATCCTGGGCCCGGTGCTATGGAACACGATGTACGACGAAGTGTTACGGCTCGAGTTCCCGAGCGGGGTGAAGATAGTCGGGTTCGCGGACGACATCACCCTGGAAATATGTGGTGAATCCATCGAGGAGGTGGAGCTGACGGCCTCACACTCCATCGGCATTGTGGAGAGATGGATGCGCTCCAAAAAACTGGAGCTAGCTCACCATAAGACTGAGGTCACGGTTGTCAACAACCGAAAATCGGAGCAATACGCTACGATTAGTGCAGGCAATTGCACTATTGAATCGAAGAGATCTCTGAGGTATCTTGGGGTCATGATCGACGATAAGCTGTCCTTTACCAGCCACGTCGATTACGCTTGCAAGAAAGCCTCCATGGCTATCTCGGCATTATCCCGCATGATGTCGAATAGCTCGGCGGTGCAAGGGAGTAAGCGTAAACTCCTGGCCAGTGTCGCCATGTCCATACTTAGGTATGGCGGGCCGGCATGGATCACCGCCTTGAACATTAAGTGCTACCTAGGTAAGCTAGAGAGTACACACAGGCTAATGTGCCTAAGAGTGGTTAGTGCATACCGAACGGTATCACGCGACGCGGTCTGTGTCCTAGCGGGGATGATGCCAATAGGCATCGTCATAAAAGAGGATGCAGAGTGCTTCGAGCAACGTGGAACAAGAGGTATTCGAAAGACCACTAGAGCCGCATCAATGGTTAAGTGGCAGAGGGAATGGAATAACTCTACCAAAGGTCGGTGGACCCACCGACTAATCCCGGAACTATCCGGGTGGGTCGGTAGGCGACACGGGAAGGTTAACTTCCACTTAACGCAGATTCTGTCAGGCCATGGGTGCTTTAGACAATATCTGCACAAATATGGGCATGCACAGTCCTCCGCATGTACCGAGTGCGCGGGAGCAGAGGAAACCGCGGAACATGTATTCTTCACATGTCCTCGCTTCGACGGCGCGAGATCCGGCATGATGGCCGTAAGCGGTCACGACACGACTCCGGATAATTTGGTCCCGAGGATGTGCCAAGACCGGGACATCTGTGACGCGGTATGCGTAGCAGCCTCCCAGATTGTCCTCGATCTCCAATTGAAATGGCGAAACGACCAAAGGCAGGTCGAAAGGGCGACCTAACTACTGAAGACCTAAGTAGTTAGACATAGTGGGTGCTTAATTAGCACAAAAGCCCCCTCCCCGAAGTAATACCGAAAGGTGGTTCCGGGGAGGGAGAAAGGCTTAAGGCACGGGTGGGTTTTTAGTGGGAAAAAAAAAAAAAAAAAAAAAAAAAAATCCTACAAGGTTATAGGGAGGGTGATTTCAGGTAGTGTAGATGTGTTACTGATGAGTAGAATAAGTTTTTTTCAATTAACCACCCACATTTGTGAGTGGCCCCAACAGCATCCTTACTGTTGGTTAAAATCGCTGCAAAAATTTGAACAACTTTGATGTGCATCTTTGTACAGAGAATAAATCGGGAACATAGTTAAATATCTTATTCACTGCTGACGTCAGTTGAATTCAGCTCACCTGTTACCAAAACGGATCCCGCTGCAAACCCAACCATTTTATCCAAAATCCCAGTTATATTTCGTGTGCAGAGGTGCTCTTGGCTTTCAATAAAGCGAGTATCACGTATCTTGACCTGCATTCGGGCGAGGCCAGCGCCGGTATTGCCTTAGTTTGGAATTACCAGTTTTTACACATTGAGGATGTATGCTAGTCCCAAGCATCGTCTTTTGTTTCTCTATGTAATAACAGCTAATCTGGCAATAACGGAGTAGCATCCTTGGGTGGTCAATCATGCTCATGCTGAACACTTCTCAGGAGATTTTTCAAAGGTGTCCACAGTATGCTTTACTTTTCTATTGATACCTGTTATGGTGTTGTACAAAGTACAACGCGTGAGTGTTCGTGTTACAAAAGTTGGCGTGAGTGCTGAAGGGTTAACTATATGTCATCCTCACATTATATTTCCAGATTAATTTGCTATTTAGGCGAACAGGAAGAATGTAATCAAAAGGGGAATGGTGATTGTAATATTTGAAGTAGAGTTTCCAATCGTAATTTACAAACTAACTTTTAAATTCAAATACAATTTAGCAAACTGACAGAAAACAACGCTAGCTTCTGATTCAGATATAGTACTGATGGAAATTTGTTCTTTTTTCATTGAAATTTGCACATTTTTAACATTTGCCTTAAAATGATAGTATATTTGATTACGCCATTTTCAATGTTAGCCTCGCATCTACAGAAAAAAAAAGTATCGCCCAATACTATTCGCCTTTTTTGACATTTTCAAATGTCTTGCCTGCTACTTTTCCTTGTTGTTTTCTAATATTTTGTCAGTGTCACCTTTTACTTTACGCGAAGTTAATGTTTTGATTTAAATTACGGCTTAAACGTAAACTTTGTCAACAATCAATATGGCGTAAATCTCAAGGTAAATTATTTTGATAATAAAACAACATTGCGCCCTTTTCGAAAACAATAACTACGGAATAAAATTGCAGCCCAGTCAGGACAAAAAGATCAAAAGTCATTATTTGGAGGTAATAATTATGAATTCCATTGAAAAACATTTTGTTTGCATTTTGTTTGCATTTTGTTTACTCGCCCTAACCGAATATTGCTAGGGATTTGTCTTGAAAGTTGTTGCTTTTCTCATATCTTATTTATGAGGAAGAACATTTTGACCACCTGTTGATTAAATGATTTTTTTGAGCGATGCAAGCATAAATTTGATTCTTCTCCCTAGTAAATCCAATACAAATTTCGAGGTGAAACTGGAGGAAGTCGTTTTTACATATGATTCAGAGGTTAGGTTAATTTGCATTTCACGATTTTTTCGACCAAAAATCACAAACAAAACAAAACAAACAACGCTGAAATCGCTAACCAATGGATGCTCTAGTGGAGCAAACAATTCTTGAAAATTTTAAGCCTGAAGTATTTGAGGTTTGTGCTCAGAAAACCTGGAAGTGATAGGGACTTGACAGGTATGTCCTTGCATAGAGGAGTGAAAATGTCCAAATTTGCGTCAGTCTTGTGTGCTGTAATATTTGGTATGAACATCAGTGCCTTGGACTTTCATAAGATATCCATGAGAAGTGAAAATGATTTTATCCCAGTGCTATGCTACTGTTTACTTTCCCGGTTTTCATGGTTACCGTTGTCAATTCACTGCCAACTGAATTTTGTTAACTGCAATGAATAAAATCGGCTCTAAGTGTGGGTAAAATATCTGCTTTCATGGTTGCTTCGATTATCAATCGGTAAACATGAACTTCATTAGACAATTCAGATTTATCATCTCTTGTGATGTTTTTTTTTGTATTATTAAGAGATTTTAAATCCTATGTTTGTAACAACCAGAGCCGTCATCATCGTTCCATGAGAATAGATGCTAGAAATGTTGAGCAAAAATAGCCTTGACTGGGCTGCCCTTGCGTATTTTCCGATCCCAACGGGTAATTGATATTCGTAGCGGTTCATTGAATATCATTTCTGAAATTTCGAAATTCATACTTAAAATGAACCTGTTTACATAAATGAATATCAAAGCATTTTGAAAATCGAACGTTCATTCTTCTGGTTACGTTTGTTGTCACGAGTTCTCATTTGATTTTCGCAAGAACTAATAGGTAGTCAATGTTATGTTGCCTGAAAGTCCACGATTTTGAACCTAACTACCATGACTTTCATCAAGACTGATGCACATGCTATAAAATATCTTAAGTTCGTTATTTCTTCCGTTTGAATTCTAATTGGACAATGCTGTCTGATAGTCACGATAACAACATGTTTTGTACATGATCGATACCACAAAAGTCATAAGAAAAGTAGAATCTAAAACTGAACGAAAACAAATTTCGAAAACCAATTTTCCACGAAAAACGTCAACACCTCTCTGGCGCGTCACCGTTGCAGCGGAAATTGCCATTGAACCAAAAATATAAAAAAAAAAATTAGATGCCAAAACATAACAACTGACTGAAGGAGAAACTTTTTAATTACACTTTCTTCCGGGCTGCTTTCGTTCGTTTACGTCCCCCGGTGGTGGCGCACGTGTCCTGTCCCGGCCGTTTTTCTTTCTCCCACCTTTTCGTTTTATGGTTATTTTCATCTTCCAATGACAGCGCGTCCAAATTCAAGCGAGAGGTCAAATCTCGCCCCTCATCTCATCCCCACGCACCAAGCTAGCAGAAGCCAAAAAATGGTCCCAGATCAGATGAATGAGGGCTCGGCATGAATGCTGCCTTTGCGCTGCCTGGTCCTTCGTACTTTCATCGTTGCTTTTTTAATCCTTTAATTAAGAATTTCCGCACACCCTTTTCATGGAACTTGAGGAGGTATCCGTTGAATGGGTGTCCATAGATTGTGAGGAAAGAATTTTTTTTCTGTTTCTTTATCAAACATCAACAACCTTTTTCCTTTTTATTTCTTTAGCCTAGAGGGTTAATTATGTGAAAAGTAGCTACATGCAGACAGAGTTCGGAAACACACCTTCCAAAAGGGGTTCGATCTCGACAATTTGCTAAATAGATTTACTCTGATTTTCAGCGCATTCATAAATCGTGTTCTTGAAGTGGGAGGGGGATTAGGCGAATTTTTGTCAATTGGTGAGATGCCATGGGTTTGACCTGTGAATGGCGATCACATGTGTTTCTGATTCGTTGGAAGATGAAAAAAACGTCTGGAGTAGATAACGTTAATGCAAGAGCTGTACAAGATTGCTTTCATGTCATCGGAGCCAACCTGATGGACCTTATTAATTAATGACAACTGGACACGTGCCACTAGATTTGAAAAAATCTCTTGATACTCCTAGAAAGTGTGATACTGCCACCCAAGCAGCACTCTACGATCACAATTAGTTGTAGTTACTTGATTATGACTTATATAGCATAATATTAGTTATATTCATGTAATATCAACTGAATAGCAACAAGTGTGCTACTAGGGCATTCGAATAAGTTGCAGGAACAACAAAACCCGAATAGTTTGTCAAAGGATAAGCTATTTCTAGTGAAATTTAAATTATTTTGCTCGCGTTTACCATTTTATTTTCTGAAAAGTGATCAAGTGAAGTGTTAATTCCAATCAATCTAGTTTTCCAATAATATAAATCACCAAGATCCCGAGCAACACAAAACTGTCATAATTGGTTACAGTAACTTGATTGTGACTTATTTGGGTCACATTGAAGTTAATTTTCCTGATTTGAAACAAGTGTGCTACTAGGGAAGTACGATTTTCTCTGCCGATTAAAAAATGATTTGACTATTGCTAGTAAAATAAAACTGTACTAACCAATCATCTTTCCTGATATTGACTATTGCCTCGCAGTCAGTTTTGTAACCCAGGAAACGCAAGATACCTATTATAAATATTGAATATTTCTGGTCAACAAGCTTAATAAGCCAGCTTTATTTGGGAAATAAAACTGTTTCAAAATCATTTTCATTGTATTGATAGATAACAATGTCTGTAACAATTTGTAAGTTTATCGCAATATCTGTATAATGTCTGTTATCTGTTTGAGGTCTGTAGGCGTGATCAAATGTTTGTATGAATACAGACATGTATGTTTATCTGGCATCCCTGCTCATGATGGAAAAGGCATTTTTATGCTTTCATAAAAACTGTTCATTAAAGAAAGTGCACACCTGTGTATCAATGGTTTAGGGTTAAAACTTGACAAAAAACTGTGAATTCTCACTCAGTGTGCAAAAAAGTTGTTTACTTTGGCAACACACCTGAAATATCGATTTTTTTTTCGAACGATGGGTCGGATCAGCTTATCAACTCGCAGATTATTTCTGCACAAATGGTATTCCAAAAAACTTTCGTTTCGAGAAATGAGCTCAAAGCGTGAAGTGCACTAAATCTGCAGTGATTCAAGATTGTTTAGAAGTTTGGAAATTGAGCTCGAAGATTAACTGAACCGAGTTCCGTTTGTGAAATTGCCAAAAAAAAAAGTGGACGTGGCGTCAGAACTGTGTAGAATATCAAAAATCGTAACATTACGAACCTAAACGAATAAAAAAATCAATCGTTTTTCGGTGGCAGTGATACGAGAAAAGAAAGGCGAAACACGCGAAATGCCAGGAAATACTCAAGTAGCACACTATTGTCATAATTGGTTATAGTAACTTGATTATGAGTTAGCAAGTCATATTTATGTTATATGAACCAAACGGCAAGAAGTGTGCTACTAACTTTGTGTTTACTTATGGAATTTGGTTTGTTCAACTTGGGAATAGTAACTATACTTCAGAGAGAGAGAAAACAAAAGAAAGAGGTGCGCACACCGTTGCGCTTAGATGACAGCTCATCGCTAGGTGGGTTCGGTCATTTTGGTCAAACGAAAAGGGTTCGGATATTGCCTATCCTAACACCACCGCTCAATGCCCGGAATGTACCGACCCCAAGTAGACTCGAACCTCTGGAATAGACTTACCGGTAAACTTTTAGTAATGATGTGGGCTAACTGTCCATCGATGGGATGTAACGAACAGCTATACGTTCGCTGAATCTCTTCACGGATAAATCGATGCTTGACGTACACGTGCTTAATCGTGGACTGGTTGTCTTCGTGGTACAAAACTGGACCCTTCCCAAGTAGCACACAAAACATCTTTAATATTCCACACTTAGATTTCATGTTTCAATTTAGTAAATCTGCAGTAACAAAAAGCATAGTTTGTTACAGCAGAGTTTATATCACGCATACGATATACTAGATATTTCATTGGTGTTGCTCAAATGGTTTGCCAAGACCATTCAAAACAAACATTGAATTAAGTGGAGACCTGTTTGTCTTTGCAAACTTGCAGCTAAGTAAACTTAATCATGACGTTGCATACTTAATTTTTTCCAGTGTATGTGATGTTTATTGTGAAGAAATTTTGCCTTCCAGTGCAACATAACAAATAAGTTACGCTCTTGTTCCAATGAAGCGTTCTGATACTTAAAGTTTTCCAAATGCGTTTTTTGAGCCACACGCGCAACGTTATGAGAAAGTAACCTAAAATCAATGAATAATGTCACGTTCTTGCAACGTTCAATTGCACATCACCAACACAGTGATGACGATTGAAATATATCACACTAATGAAATGCACACTACCGACCACATGTCTTTTGATATGATAGAAAAAATGATCAATTTATAATCAGATCAAATTAGGTCAGGGTTGATTTCTAGAGGTTGCTATTAAGGGCTTATGCTGAATCATTCTTGATGACAGTCATTACCTCAACATTTAGAATTGATATAACTCAGAGTCACTACTAGATATTGAAAATTTAATCACATCAGTTTGTATGCTTACTTGCTGTGAGCAATATGATAGAGTTCGATTCGATGTACATTCACAAACAATCGAGATTTATCAATTTGAAATAGCAAGGTGAGTTTGCGTGAGCGAGATAAAAGATAGGAAAACATACATGGAGCAGCGATTCACCTTAATGTACAGGCCTAAAAAATAATGGCTTGAAGTGTTCGTTATGCAACCTTAATAGGCTATGATTTTTTATTGAAGTCGCTATTACTATTTAACTTTTAAACAAGGATCACTCAAATAGTAAGAGTATAATATTTAAATTTTGGGCTTTTCTAACTATATAATTTCAATAAAATAGCGAGCTACGTAAAGCTGGAATATATTTTCTTCCCAAACAAAATAAGCAGTTGTGAGATTACTAGTTGTGCGTGATGAAGATAAGCTGTTTTTGAATTAATTCTGTCAACTGATTACAAAGAAGCAAATTCAATTATTTCGCAAGTAATCCATTGACCCAATTCCAAGAAATTTTAGTTTGCTATGTTCCCAACTATAATCTAATGTATTCTAATACTAAGGTATTGGTAAAATATTCAATCAGTACTTGATTGTATATTTTTCAAATAGCTTATTTAAATCAAAACCCAAGCAACGATATCTGTATAGTAATGATTACAGTTTTGAATTTAGAATAATTGATTGACCATAAGCAAAAATCATAATAAAGTTGTTTTAGAGCTATTCAACAAAAATTTGTTTGATGCAATTTTGTTTAAGTTAAGCGAATGAAACCAAATGATGTGCTTAAAACATCAATAAAAAATAAGGTTTTCGTCTTTTAAAAGTAAGTTATTAAACTTCTCGTTGTTCAGAAAAGAAAACGACTTATTAAGCTCCTTTAAGCAATCATACGATTGATTTTTTCTGGTGAGTAGTTTTCGTCTTAAACAATGCAATTAAATAATTACAATTGATTGATGATGATGATGATGATTGCACTCTAATTTCTACACAAATTTATGTTTAAAACGGTTCGATAGATTCCACCTATACTAATATAATTTCACTTAGAAACAGTTGTGTCTACCTTTTGGAAATTGAATTTGTGTGACCTAGACCAAAATTATGGATAATCAAATTGCGAGCAACCCAGACCTCGAATACACGGAAGAGTTAGTAGTACTAGGATTTTATTTTATTATTCAGTTTGAACCTCTTACCGAAATCCTCACTCAATTACTAAGTATAGTTGAACATGGTGTAGCTTCTGAATTATTCTATTTTCTATTCCTGTTTATATTTCTTACTTATCTAAATCCAACGGACTGAATACATTTGTTGAAAGCGTATAGAACATTATTGTTTTACTTGTAATGCCAGTCAAGTATCCTTTTTTGTACGTTATTTTTATCATTTGAACAAATTAGTAGCTCTTAGATTAATTTAATATTACATTTATTAGTATTTAATTACATGGAATTCAGTAGTTTTTAATTATACAAAGAAAACTCACTATCAAACTACTACTGTCGCTATTATCCAGATATCTATAATTTAATGATGTCTGCATAAATATAAATCATAGATGCGCTTCACATGTTAGGAATGGATTCATAATTGTTTAAGCCGGTAGTGTATTTGCATTGTTCGTGTACGCCATTTGATAAAATGTTGCAAAACAAAATGAGATACTAAAATTTCACTCATTCCTCCACAATTTGAATCAAACATGAACCTGTAACGATTTATTAATCTTCGAATGAATCATAAATCTGATTCTTCTAAATGTAAACATTATTTTACACAAGATTTCCTTTTTCAAGATCAGAAACAATGCTCTATTCTCGAGGTTTTTTTCAAGGGCGTTCATATTTTTCGTTGTAGAACAGAATATTGATCCGTACACCTGAAAGCGTTTGAAAAATAAACTTATTTCAACACGATTTTCAGATCATTTTATTTCTCAATATTTTAATCACGAATATTGGTTGATAAAGATATTCATCAAACAAAAGTTATCCTCGCATTCATTTAAAAAATCGGTGTCATTTCACTTTCTTGCAACCCAATTTACAATATTTGAAAGATTTACAAAATGCTATTGCAACTCTGTAGAAACAATGTCAAGTTGCAAATAGGCTCCACCTTGGCGCTTTTTGCGTTGCTGTTGTGTATGATTTTGAGGTACATAGCCAAACAAAACTATCCCTAATATGTTTCAAGAGCGATTTTTATGCTTTATTGAAACAAGTTGTGCTACTTGGGTTCGGTTCAATTGCCAAATCCGACAAACAGGCGCATCAGCCATATTTTGTGACAGTGCCACCAGCTCCGCTTCCGTTGTGGACAGCAAAATCGTCGACTGCTTCCTGGACAACCAGCTGACACTCGAGCCGCATACTCGGAAGACGTAACCCTTGAGCAAACGCCTGTCGATCAGGTCATTCAGCCAATCCGCATCGACAAAAGCTTTTAGGCTATGTATGACTGCCATGAAAAAACAAAAAAAAAAAGAATTATAAATTTTAAATTATTTTATAATACCTGACGACCTGGAAGACCTGGTCCTGGAGACCTGAAAGATATGAGAATGGAAAATTATGATATGATGTACCGGTCGCACCCCCTCACTTTGCTATTGTCGGATTGACAACATTGCCCAGGCTACGCCAACCAGCGTCTCCATGTTTCAGCTGGCAGTCTTTTGTGATCATATGACTCGTGGAAGCGTGAGGTAGGAACTTGTGAGGACCAGAGGTCGGTCGCACCCTCCTTAGAAATTGTCAACTCACCATTTGAAGCCCCTAGAAGTGGCTCTCCCCATTCAATGGGTAAACCCGATTTACCAATTAATGGGTAAAATCAGTTTATGTCACAAAATGGGTATTTTTTCACCCATTGCAAAGAAGCCAAAATGTTAAAAAAATACCCATTTTTGCCTGCAGATTTTGTAGCAGTTGGTAGGTTGTAATTTTATGATATTCATGGTAATCAATCACAATCACAATCAATCACAATCACAAATCACGGAATGAATGGAGCAATCAACGGACTTCAAAGAGTCTTCAACAGAGTAGCCTCAGCATTCGATTTCAATGCACCACGTCAGACACTTCGGCGCAGATTTAGTCAGATTTACTCCGGCACAGTTAATCGTGAATAACAGTTTTATGTTTTTAAGTTATAATTATAGACTTGTATTTTAGATTTTATATTAGCATAACACCATTGGGGCTGATTGAAGCCTGTTGGTTGATTCAATAAAATAAAAAATAAAATAAAATAAATACTTAAATAAAATACTTGTGCTTGTTTTTATTCATGCTTTTTTTTAAATATGCACACTACCAAAATCTCGTGTAACTTTCTGTCCCTGAGACCGACACATGCAAGCGTCTTTTAGCGCATAAGAATGTGTTGAAAGAGATGAGAAAATAAATTCAACCGAACACATCTTTTGTCGAATTGCGTATGTCTCAGTTTCAGGAGACATAATTTTACACGAAATCTTTCTTTACGTTCCCCGACTATTGCATTCCCCGACTTTACGTTCCCGGACCATTTACAAACATGGATTGGGTCTCGTGTAAAATTCATAATTTTTAAGTGTGTGGATTCGACTGCTTTACTGGCTCCTAAATGCTCGCCTCAATGCTCCGTGCACACAAAACGATTGTCAACGTTTAGTTAAATTTGAATCGACGATCTGGAAGCATAACTATGAAGCATTTGATTATTTATATACCAACAATATCATTTGTCTTATTTGCCTTGTTCCGAAAGTGTTTAGTTTCATATATTATTGTAGTTTTTATGAAATGAAAAAACTGAAACAAGCGGCGCTTTCCACCAACGATGCACCGGATACGCTTGGTTTTAGAACTTTTTTTTCACCCATTAATGTGTGTAATGTAATGGGTGTTTTTTTACCCATTGCATGATTGAAAATTCCCCCATTTTGTGACAGACGGGATGGCTATTTGAAAATGGGTGTTTTTTTACCCATTGATGGGTTTTCGCAAACAACCGTGTAGTTGATGATTTCAAGATACTCTATATCACGTAATATAAGCGGTAGTGTGAACGTACTATTACTCTAATTGTTATGTTTTTCTCCGTGCGTGGAGCAACTTTTTTCTTCCTTACCTAGGTGTGAACTTGATTTCGTCTATTTTAACTTCCTATTGTTGTTCTTCTCCGGACAGTCGGCGATTTTATGCCCTCCGTGATTGCACCCGAAACACTTTTACTTTGCAGTCTTCTTCTTCTTCTTCTTCTTCTTATGCTGCTTTGCCCTGGCACCACTGATTGCGGCGGCATTGACTCCCGATTCACACGATCGACCATTTCCGCTGCTACGTTTGATTTCTTCACAAAGCAATCTACACTTGACGTAACCAAAAGCCTGGCCCTTACTTCAATACAAGGTAGCACACAACGGCGGTCGATTTGTACTCCCGGAAAAGTGGTCTTCTACACAGATAAAAAAAAACATTGAATTTTCTGCGCTATCTAATGCACATAAAGGGAATGCTAGATTTGACAGAAACTAATGGGATATTTCATGGAAATTTAAGCCAGATAACGCCTGAATCCAGCCTGTTGTATGAAAGATTGCCAATATTGTTGTATGGCACATGAAAAGTTGCAAACAATTTCGTTGTTTACGTCTCCTTTAGCTTGGATTTAAACGAGAGGATATTTTACACGCTTGTTAAAATTAATTATTTTTTTCTGTGTATACAACCACCGGTGTGTCGAAGGGTCAGCAGCTTCTCCAGCTTCGTCCATACGGCCATCGGAGACTCCTTATCCTGAATGTTGTCACTGATTCACGACATCAGCAGCAACTTCCAACGGCGGTCCTTCTTCGCACGCTTCTCGATTGCTTCCACCTTCGTCTCCCGGCCGGCTGTAGAATCCTCTTCATTCATAGTCAACTCGTCAACTTCTTCCATTTGAAGAACCAGCAGCCGAAACTTCCAATGCGGATAGTTCGACCCGTTGAAATGTGGCACTCGAGGAGATTCTGCTTCGCGATCCATTTGTCCTCACTTTTTAACAAATTTTTCAAATTTTCCGTAACCGCAATCACTGGGTCCATAACCTTATGGAATTTACGTGGCAGTGATGCGAGAAAATAAACGCAGAGCACGCGAAATACCAGGAAATAACTTTGCATGCGAATCCTCCGTTGTTATGGTCGGATCAGGCAGCTGCTCGCTATGCTTCTTCATTGGAGATGCTCACGAAAGAAAAGGTCGATATTGCCGAAGAATGTCAAAGTCCACCAAACTGCCCTGAGCTGCGTCCTATCAAAAGATACTGGGCAATAATTGAACGGCATCTTAAGAAAGATGGAAAAAAGCAAGCTCTATTGACTGCTTAAAGAAAATTTGGTCGGTAACACAAGAAAAACTAACGGAGAAAATTGTGCAGAATCTAATGGGAGGTATCAAAAGAAAAGTTCAAGCTTTTTTTAAATGAGAAGTAAATATTCAAACTCACGTGAATTCAGTCATATGTATGTTGATTATTATTTTTATAAAGCAAACTTATAAATTTGTTTGACAATAAATGTTTTCCTTTAAGAAACAGGTTTCCACTTTATTTAATGAACAGTCCTTCCTAAATTAATAATATGATGAAAAGTAAATATTTTGTAGGGAAAAAATGTTAAGTCTCCAAAAACAATGTACCTGGAGACCATGGAACATTTTTTTTCTTACGTCTACCACGAGATTAGTTTCGTTTAGTCGTAGGACTGTACTTGAAAAAATAAAACGGATACAACGATTAGCTTGTAACTTTTTAGCCTGTGGGTAAAAATTGATGAGTGTGGAGTTGGCAGACCTTCATCACAATTTGTTAAGATGCCATCGGAACAAAACAAAATCCGGCAAGAAATTATGTGCACCGTCGCAGATTAAAAACATCTGGGATTCTATCATTCGATGGTGTCCCAGGTGGTGAAGTCTGAACGACTTCATTCCCTAACGGGTGGCAATTAAAATTTTGGAATTTTTTCGAGGCCTCTATGCTCAACAACAAACGAGCTCAGAGAGAAATAAGAGTGTGTATGCGTTAGCTTTTTCTCTTCTCTTTCTGCTGGTATTTTCTGTTTTGTTTATGCTTGCTCAGTTTTGCTCAAAATGCCGTCGAAACAAGAAGTATTTCGCGAGCGCGTTGTACAGTTCTACGAACTGCACAGAAATCTCGGCTAAACGTATACGGTACAACATTTTAAAAGCGAAAATGTTGCGACTTCGACTGTTTACCATATCCTAAGATCCCCAACAACTGCTCGCAAGCAAGGTAGTGGAAGACCAGCAAAAATTATGGACGCAAAAGGACTTCGTTCTCTTTCTCGTGCCTTCAACAACAAGGATTCACTGAGCCGACGGGATGCCGCAAAAAGTTCAACTGTTCTCACCAGTACATCTGCAAAACATTGAAAAGAGTCGGAATAAAGTGCCGAAAGAAGACACGAGCCCGGAATATACTGATGCACAGATTTCAACGCTGAAATCCCAATGCCGTTGGTTGATTAAAAATTATTCCGGAAAAAGTTTTGTTTTGGACGACGAAAGCTACTTCCCTCTTTCGAAGACGCAGATTCCCGGAAACGATCGATACTATTCAACGGATAGTTCTACTACACCTCCGAACATAAAATATAAGTTTAAACATAAGTTTGAACAGAAAGTGATGCTGTACATTGCCATTTCCGAGAAAGGCATTTCTAAGCCATGGTTCAAGCCCTCTGGTTTGGCAATCAATCAAGATGTGTACCAGAACGAATGTTTGAAGAAAATTTTGATCCCGTTTCTACAAAAACATCATGCTGATGGACAATACGTGTTTTGGCCGGATAAAGCGTCATCGCATTACGCCAAAAAAACACAATCGTTCATGAATACCCATTCGATCCCATTTGTACCCAAAAACCACAACCCGGCAAATCTGCCTCAGTGTCGCCCAATCGAAGATTTCTTCGGGGTTTTGAGTTCCTTGGTGTACAAAAATAACTGGAGAGCCACGAATTGCAAACAGTTCATTGGTAGAATCAAGAGCTGCATTCGCAAAGTTGACATGGAGGCCGTACAACGCTCCTGTTCCGACATCAAACGGAAGCTTCGCCGAACATCCGATTACGGACCGTTTTCAAATGTTCACTAATTTTTTTTCAACAATGGACAATGTATCTTTTATTTGAATCAATCAGATCTTCTTCAACTATGTTTGTCTTTTTTTGACAGCTTGAGAAAGAAATTCCAAAACTTTAGTTGCCACCCGTTAAATGAAGACCCAGACGATACAGCAGCGGCCAGACAGTGGTAATAAACAGATGACAGCTGATTCGGTGAAAACTTTCTTGTAGAATCGGTTCATTGAGTTACCTTAAATCTTAGATGGCACACACCCGATGAGCCTGGAAATCAACAGAGACTCTAGTTTTAAGGGGACCTTCTCCTGGTTGAACACGAAAAAACCTCTTTTTTTGAATTTTTCTCACGCCGAGACCAAATAAGATAGACGGTTAATTTTTTTTTTTTTATTAAATACAAAAATTATTGAAAAAAATTTTTGTTTTGACCAAAATAATGTGACACGCATCCGCTAGACGGCGCTGGAAAAAACGTCTTTTCTAGCTGTTGCCAAGATATCTCTTGAAGAAGTTTCTGAAATCAAAAAATCAAACGGGAATTGTTAGTAACATGATTATTTATAAGATGAACTAAAATCTTTGACCGGTCCGGTTGCATTCTACAGGGGCTTAAATATTCAAAAAAGGCCAAAAATAACACTATGTTCTTCAAAGTCCGACTTATTTTTTTTTTGATCGGATCTTCTTCATTTTAGTCCATCTTATAAATAATCATGTTACTAACAATTCCCCGTTTGATTTTTTGATTTCAGAAACTTCCTTCAAGAGATATCTTGGCAACAGCTAGAAAACCGTTTTTTTCCAGCGCCCTCTAGCGGATGCGTGTCACATTATTTTGGTCAAAATAAAAAATTTCAATAATTTTTGTATTTAATAAAAATAAAAAATAAATTAACCGTCTATCTTATTCGGTCTCGGCGTGAGAAAGAATTCAAAAAGAGGTTTTTCGTGTTCAACCAGGAGAAGGCCCTTAACAAATCATTAACTTTAAACAGATTTGCATAATACTTTGATGTGCACTATTTCGTTATCAAGTGTTGTTGCGTTGTCTATTGTTTCGGTTACCTGGTTATCGAGTGAACGCAGAAAAATAAAACAATGATGCGGGTCCATCATCATCAACATTATTATCCTAATTATTTTAAATCTAGCTGAACCGTGGAACTAATTACTATTGGTATATACACATGAACTTGCCAAACCACTCGGCAAACATTTTGAGAATTTTTAATTGCGCTTTTAAATGTTCACTTTGTTGACGACCATCCTCGAAAATAATTGTTTTCTGCTATGCTGAAACCAGAAAACATCCAGAATCGCCAAATACAGCATTTCAATTGCAATTCAGAACATTATGCACTGTTGCTTGGAAATTTATTGCCTCAACGCAGGACTCCATTGTCGTAAATATTATTTTTTATTTCACTGATGAAAATTGAATTGGCACCAGGCAATTTCGGTTAGCCATAAAAACAACAACCAAATTAACAACATATCAATGGTGCTCCCATAGCAATTAAATGCAATGAACTTGCTCTGATCTGTTCGAATACCACGTTCTCTCTGGTGCATTTAATTTATCGCAAAGTGCACGGTAAATACAATTAAGTACTTGCAATTACATTGTTCGTTCGGTTTTCGAAACCATAAGCTGCTTCGCAATCAAGCACTGCAACAGTGAAAGAATTCCGATTATTCATCATGTTCTGTATGCTAATTACTAAAATCTGAATCTTTCTTCAACGAATGCTCAAAGGAAAAGCATCTGTTCCGGTGAGCAAATAAATTCTTCACTAATTTTCTAGTAGACTGAATTTTCGTTTAAATCAACTGAAATAAAGAAAAATTTAGATATTTTAGTTCAATTGACCGTTAATACAGTCTACTACAACGATGGAGTTCGGTCGAAAATTGAACCGAGTTCGGTGTTATTATCTTAGTGTGTAAAGTTGAAAAGAAACTTTCGTCAACATGGCGTTTGAGTATTTATTTTTCAAGCACCTGCTCGTCATTTTGAAAAGCTAGCCTTGTTTTTCCCCTATCACCATAGAAAACGGAGCAACGATCAAAGAAGGCAGATGTCAGTCAATCACTGTCAAAGGGAAAAATTGTTCGCAGCTACCAGGGTGAAATGATGCATCTGCATATGATAAATCATCATCGTAATGAAAGGGCAACAACGAGCAAGGGAACGTCCATTAATTACGTCACGCAAAAAATACTTTTATAACCCCCCTCCCCCCTTGTCACGTTTTTGTATGGTCCTTCAATTTTTTGTATGGATTGTCACGTTTTCCAAACCCCCTCCCCCTAACTGCGTGACATAATTAATGGACCTTCCCCAAGTCTCCAAGCCGGCAAGTTTTTATTGCTATCGGTGCTGTTAGATATTTTGCATCCATTTTTGATCATTGTTTGAAGCTGTCAAAACATGAGTCGTTGTCAATTATTAAAAAAAAAGTTACCTATGGGAATTTACCTATTGTAGGCAAGCTATGCTCACACAGCGAATCGTGCACACATCTGGCATTTTGGTTTGTTGACATTTATTTGCTCTCCAATCCTCTATTGATCATTGCACAGATTGTATAAACTTTATGTTTTTGACAGTTCAAGGAGATTTTTTACAAGGTGTTTGAATTTAAAGCGAACAAGTGAAATCTTAAATTGTATTTTTCCGGGTTTTAAGCGATTCAATTCAGAACAAGCAAAGCTTGAACATTAAATTTTCTGCGTTATCTAATGTACATAACGGGAATGCTAGTTTTGACAGAAATTACTGGGATATTTCGTATAAATTTAAGTTGGATATCGCCAGATCGCGTCTATTGTATAAAAGATTTCTAAACATGTTGTCTGGCGTATGAAAGATTGCAAACAATCTTGTTGTTTACGCTTGCTTTGGTTTGGAATTAAACGAGCGATAATTTTACGTGCCTGTTAAAATTCATTATTTTTTCTGTGTGGTATAAAAGTTTGCACTGGTAAATGTTTTCCGGCTGTTTTACTTCAATGGTTAAAAAATTCTTAAACAGATCTTATCGAAATTTTCAATGTTCGCGTAAACAAGCTACCTGAACTGTCAGAAAGGCATTGATGACGCCATCATGCAATGATTTATTACAATCGACAGAACTGTCCAGATCGACTTGAACATTGTTTAATGAAGCGTCAAAACTCGCAAGTTTAAGTATAGCAGGGTAAGGGGATGTAATGTTAGCCTAGCTACTTTATTCGGCCTATGTACCAGATATGTCATTAATTCAGCGATAATCAACTAAATTATGTTGCTATCAAGATGACCGGTTTAATTCGAAGCAGTTCAGACATTATTGTTTACTTCCGTGTCATTTTCGATTTTCTTTACTTTTTAGGCAATATGATTTTACTTATTAAGAAATTTTATGTTGGGTATAGCGAATACAGCTGGCAATGCCTAGAATTATAAAATCAAGTAAAACATACATACGAGTTCTGCATTTAATATAACATTGATTGAATGACGCGAAGTTGCATCCTTGAATAGACCCAATTTAATGTTAAAAGGCTGACATTCCATACATATTGCTCAAAAGTTCACTTATAGCTCAAATATTTTATGAGTTATAATAAAAAAATGTAATCGATAGCTGCATAGTAGGCTGAGTCAAGGGACACATACCCTATAACTACTGTCTGTAGCCCCTTTTTATTTGGACATCGTTCCATTTGAACTGGGTGTGGAAAAAATGCTCTATTATAGGCAACGAACATAACATTATTTTTGAATGCATTTGGTTTATTTCAAGATGGTTCACTCACTCAGGGTAATAAACTTAAGAATTTTATAAGGTTCAATTTATGAATACTGCTTTGAAATTTCATAAGGCTGACTTATGCATGGATTTTGTTTCACACGACGTTGTTCTTGTACGCCTTTAAGTTTTCCTGATATACAGTAGTGATGAAGTCATTGAGCCCATAATCTGAACGTTCGTGGTCCGAATCCAGGATGCTCCATATTTTTATTTTTTCCATATCATTATATTTCATAAAGCAAATTCATTAAAATCATACTGATTTCTTTAAGCAAATAATCATAATGCAATCTTATGAATACCGAACGGATACTTCGCTGAACGTGAAGGTAGGTTCATTCGTGCATCTAAGAGAAAGTTAAACTTTAACTAAGAGCATAATTTGATAAACAAATGCGTTCCAGTATCCAGGAATAAAATATCTTACCTAATTTTATGAATTCATATCTCTTATTCAATGTTTCATAATTGAAATGACAGATGCGAGTCATGGACTAAGGAGGCGTTCTTTTGCCATAAATCTAAAGTTGGGTAATCTTCATCAATCAATAACCAAAGCGTAGTAAGTACATCCGCCATAACACAGCCATATCACAGCCCTTCGTATCAACACTAGGTTCATATTCTAGCGTGAATTTTTTTTATTACATCTAGAATCGATAAAGTAGATTTGCCAGATTCATGAATAATGTTCATTTGCTTAATCCGATTGATTCATGATTTCATTCCGGTGAAAAATAGCTCATGATATCATGAATGTTGTTCATGATGTATATTCATAGTCATGGAATCAAGTTCCCAATTGCAGGGACTTATTAAAAACATGCGGATTGCTTTCCGATCTTGAGAACAATCATCCAAAACATGCCCATTGCTATGAACACAAATTCGTCTACCAGCAGGTTCTGAGACATACGTACACGACCAAACATGTAATTTGTCATTGATCTTTAGATTGGCAATGTGTAGTTCTTTTTTCATCTACTCTCACGGAAATGTTAGACAACGCGACTAGGGTATCAAACGGGATGCTTCGTTTAAAAACAAACAAATGTAAGAGATAGCAGGCTTCACGTTACAATACCGATGCGCTATATCCATGGTTAACAAAGAAGAGAGGAAACATGGGCTCTCTCAAAAGCAATAGTGATGCCAGAGCTGCCGCTCAACAGCGAAGCGTTATTTTTCGTTGAGTACTGTTGGACAGCTCCGATTTGTTTTTAAATTTCATATGATAGTGCCAGATGATAGACAGCAGAGATTAACCTCAAATGACTGAAAGAAATCTGAAATATATAGTGATTTTCAGATCATCTAAATCTATGTATATGAAAATGAATTTCTGTCTGTTTGTATGTCTGAACCTTATAGAATCGGAAACAACTTGACCGATTGACGTGAAGTTTTGTATGGAGGGGTTTTTGGGGCCGGAAAAGGTTCTTATGATAGTAAGAGACCCCTCCCTTTTCCGAAAAGGGGGGCTCCCATACAAATAAAACACAAATTCATGCATAACTCGTGAACTAATCAAGCAAAGGAAATCAAATTTAGCATGTAGGAGTTTCAGGAGGCAAAAAATGTTTCTATGGTTGTTTGAGACCCCTCCCCTCTCTAGAAGAGCAGGCTCTCATACAAAAGGAACAGAAGTTTCTGCATAACTGAAAAGCTAATCAAGCAAATGTAACCAAATTTGGCATGTGGTGGTTTTCTGGAGGCAGGAATTGTTTCTATGGTGGTTCGAAACCCCTCCCATCTCTAGAAGGGGAAGGAGGGCTCTCATATAAATGAAACAGAAAATTCTGCATAAATCGAGAACTAATCAAGCGAATTGAACCAAACTTGCATCTGGGGATTTCGGAGGCAAGAAATATTTATACGGTGACTCGAGACTCCTCCTCTCTCTGGTCTCTCATACAAAATAAAACACTAATTTAAAACAAACATGAGAATTATCCCTACTGTATTTGTATGCAGGAGTTTTTCGTGCCGAAAAGGTTCTTGAGATCGTCCGAGACTCCCCTTCCCTGTCTGAAGGGTGGGGAGGGTGGGTGGTGCTCCAATACAAAAGAAACACAAATTTCAGTTTAAACCGAGAAATAATCAAGCAAATGGCTTCAAATTTTAGACCCATCCCCACTTTGAAGGGGGCTCTCATACAAATGAAACAAATATTTCACGCAAACATGAGAATTATCCAGACAACTAAAACACAAAATGTGTATTTCTCGGGTAAGCAGCAAGTTTGAACACCTTCTTAGTCAAGAAAGGGAGATGCTTGAGCTACTCTCTGTGCTTCATTATGCACAAGAAGATATCTAAGATTATGCAAGAGACAATTACGTGCAAATTGTCAAAATACGGCGTACTTTGTCTAAGAGGGTCCGAGGGTTAAATTAAAAACACACACATACACACCAATTTTTTATTTCGCAGAATTTAAGAATTTACACACATTAGCAAACATATAAAATAAATCATAAACACCAGTTCTATTAAATGTTGATTCATGTTGATATGAAATAAATTTAACTCAATGTTTAACATTAAAGAATGTGCACACCAAAAAGTAGTCGTCGGAAATGCCCTAATGCAGTCTTCTCCGTGTACGCTTTGCTAATCCGATCACTACTACATGAATATTAATGTATGTGTGCTTATGATGAAGACGTCGTTTGGCTACAGTAACGCTTTGTTCAGTAAAAATGGCGTCGAATCGAAACAACGATGCGCACGAAGCAATCCTCGATCGAAAATTATATGACACTATGCTGAAGGAATACGATTGCATAATATTGGACGACGAAACATATTGCAAAGCTGACTTTAAGCAGATACCGGGACTACAGTTTTATACCTCGTTGCAAAGAGGAAATGTTGCTGATCGTTTTAAGCAAAAATGTCGAAGTTCCCAAAAAATACCTCGTATGGCGAAGGCAATATGTGGATGCGGTCTCCAGAAGCGACATGTCTTCATCACGACTGGCACTCTAAGTGGACAAATTCACGTAAAGAGTGCCTGAATAAACGACTGTTGCCGTTCATTCAGGAACACAACAGTTCAGGTGCTGTTCTGGCACTGACCTGGCATGTTGCCACTATGGAAAACTGGCTGAGGATTGGTACATTGCTAATGGTGTAAAATATTGTCCCAAATTATTTGCAATCCGCCAAATTCATAAGTATTGGGCTCTGGTCAAGAGGAATCTTCGAAAAACGAATAGCGTAGCAATTGATGAGAAAAGCTTCAGGCGTAACTGGCAGAAAGCTGCAAAATTGGTGACGGATGACACTATGCAAAAACTGATGGAAGGTGTCAAATCGTAAGTGAAAGGTGCGGGCATTTGGATATAACAGGTCAAATTGACTTAACTGTATATGTTTTATATTTGTATTTTTATGAAGTCTTAAATAAATGATTTACTTTTGATTTTCTCATATTTTCCATTTAATACCACTAATTTCCTGTTGACTACTTTTTGATGTGCACATTCTTTATATGCTGGCAACACGCCGCATATGATGTGAGAATTAGCTGATGAAAACATTCCCTTCAGTACATGCGACAAATGCAAAATACGCAAAGGGAAAATTTGAGCGAACTTCTTCAGCAGGTAGGAAACTGATGGTTGTATGGATGAAAAATCTTCCAAATATCTTCAAAATGACAGTTATTCATAATCAATCATGATTTCTAGACAAAATAGTCAATATGTCGAAAGTAACATTTGTAAACAATGACCTCTTGCGTATTTTTCTGGGATCTGCTTGCTCCCACAACCAAAATAGCACCAGAAACAGATAGAAGGAGTTATTACCTTCCCATCGGTAGTAGATATAGATGTAAGCAACCTGGCATTTCCAGGAAATTTACGTTTTAATTCATTGTTTACAATTGTTCCTTTCGACCTTTTGACGATTTTGTCTAGATTTATACATCTTATCATTAGCCCGATCGATAGAGCTTAAGGTGAATCGCTGCTCCATCGCAAACTTACCTCACAATATCAAATTGATAAATCTCGATTGTTAGTGAATGCACAACGAATCACTATCAGATTGCTCACAGCAAGTAAGTATACAAACTAATGTGTTTAATATTCAATATCTAGTACAGAATCTAAGTTATGTATGTTTTGTAGAAATGGCTGCCGTCGAGAATGGTTCAGCGTATGCAGTTAAGTTCGTATCATCAAAAGTGAAATAATTTGAAAACTGTACGAGTTTTAGACCTATTTCCTAACAACTGATTAAAACAGTCACATTTGTTTAAGTCCTTCCCTACCCTATTTGATTCCTTACCTTTTTTTTAGACTTGATTCAGGCGAAGAAATACTTGTTTTCGGCATATCCAATTAAAAAAACCCACATATTAGAAAGAAAAAAGTCTCCTCATCGAATAAAATAAATGGAAACCGTATCCCTCTGCCAATTGTGTTTCCTTAGATCCAATTAATTGAAAATCGAGAAAAAATCTTCCCGGGGCTTATAGGGTTAAACATTTATGCATTTCAAAAAAAGAAACGCAATTTAATAACATGTACTACATCCAATTCTTTTGGAGTAAAAGAAAACAATATAGAAACAAATAGTTTACCCCAACGCAAGAAAATTAATTACCCAAACGTCAGTTAACCACATTTACGCCGTTCGACTTATTGCTTCCTTGGTAGAGCAAATACATTCCGGATGAAATGATTAATTTGCCAACTACGGGACTTATCAGCCCTTGGGAATCACTACGAATCAGTACACTAAGCGGAAAATTGATATCTCTTCCATTGAGAGAAAAGTCTGAAAAGAGCATCAGCAATTCAACCCTAAATTGAAATAAATATCCTACTTCCCACATCCTTTGGCTCTATTGCCCCGTAATGATGGTAACGATTTTTCATCGTTTCACCTCTTAACTGCAATAGTGGCGTTTTTTTTCACCAGGAGGGCAATTCCATGCTGAATGACGTATCTATTCGGCGAGAAATCAAAATCATGGGTCTCCGGAAAAAATAACCATACAATTACAATACAATAATATAAAATAACATTTAAATCTATTTCCGACCATAAATTTTATTGTTCATGAATCAGATAAATGAAAAATGCATATTGTCATAATAATAGATCTACAATTCACTAAATATGCTAGAATTTTCAACAATTGTGAAACAATACAATCAATAGTAATTGACTCAAATTTGTTCAGAAAATAATGATTTTTTCTACAGCTAAGATACATAATAACCTCCATTTTCTATTGTCGGTGTCTCAATGAACACTAGAATCTATTGTGGTAACAATAACTTCTATTGTCATCTTATCGTTGTGAACAATACTATTAAAAATAGTATAAAATGTAAAAATAGTAAAAATGATAATCATGCGGGAAATGTTTGGCCATAACAACAAATCTCGACCAAGGTCACGCCTGACTGATGCACCGTTTGGCATGGAACTCCTCGGTAAGTATTTCTCGTTCATTTCGTGAAAATTGCGCATCCTTGTATGTGCAACTGTGTTTTCAACCATACTCCACGGAAGAGATAGCTAGTGGGTAGTTTTTCAGCATAAAAGAATGGTTTCACTTCCCTCATGCTGTGCGTGCATTCTGGCATGTCATCCAACTTGGTGGCTTCTGGTGTTCCTTGACTGACAAACTACCTTGCTATCTGGCTTTTCAGTCGCGTTTCTTCTCTCCGATCGTTGACTGTGAAGTGGCGAAGATTGATGAGATCGCACATTTGTGGGTTCAGGCAGCTAGCAAACAATCGATTTGGGTTCATAAGAAGCTGAATAAGCCATTCTCTATCTGAACAAGGGGCTATTCATAAACCACGTAGACTTTCCTGGGGGGGCGGGCGTTGGCAAAAGTCTACGCTCCATACAAAAATTAAAAAAAAATATATGGAGGAAAGTCTACGAAGGGGGGGGGTGAGATGTTCTAATAATGAGTCTACGTGGCTTATGAATAGGCCCTAGTGAAATTCGCTAAAGGAGCGATCACGTATGTTTGAAATTCGCTCCGTACACGTTGGTGAGGATGATTCGTCGAGGCATCTTGAGGATCGGTAGTATGATTTTTGAGGATCCGTAGTTTGAAATTCGCTATAAATCATAGTAAAAGGAAGTGCACTATTTATCAAGTAGTTGAACGCGTGTATTATGGTGTAAATAGTTGAAGTTTTATGCATTCAGATTTTCCACAAACCTAATCTCCCGGTCATGGTTATTTACCTGAAAATAGAAAATAAACCGTAAAATTACGTTATTAGTAAGGTTAGTATTGTTTTTTTTTTATCAGCAGAGTAGATTCTCAACACTGATGGATGATGAAGTTTTGATGAATGTACTATTTTGTTTATTTAATAAGAGTTCCTCTTTGCAAATTTTAGTTCAAATACGTCACTTTTATTTATCCAGGAAACCCTTCAGCTATCAGTTTCTGGTCGAACTGTTCATCGCCGTCTTTCAGCGCAGAGGCTGTTTAACAAAGTTGCTTGGAAGCGCCCAGTTATCAGCAAGGCAAACTAAGCCCGTAGAGTTTTGGAAAACGGTTCTCTGAACGGACGAATCAAAATTTGAGCTTTTTAATCAAAAGCGGCGGGTTCGTGTGCGGTGCAGCTTGGGTGAGGAGCTTCAGGAGCGCCACATCCAAGGCACGGTGAAGCACGGAGGAGGAAATGTGATGGTCTGGGGGTGTTGTTCGTGAAATGGAGTGAGTAGCCTCGTGAAAATCGACGAGATAATGACGGTAGATTCCTACATCAACATTCAAATCTAGAGATGCCGCTGATCTAGACGGGTCTTGAAGAGAAATTCGTATTTCAGCAGGACAACGACACAAAGCATGCTGCCAAGCAAACCAAGTCTTCCTTCCAGTCTAGTCTGATCAAACCGCAGAGCCTACAAAGCCCAAACCTCAACCCCATCGAGAATTTGTGGGCGATTCTAAATGCCAGGGTTGACAAAACTAGTGTTACCAATAAATTCAACTATTTTGAAGCTCTGAAGCGCGCGTGGGAAGAGCTTGATCTGTAGCATCTAAGGAACCAGATGGAGAGCATGTCGAAGCGCCTGCAGCTGGTCCTGAAGGCCAAAGTAGGACACTTAAATTATTAAAATGCATTTTTTACTTAAATTTATCTTCCCGGGAGACTAAATGAAGTGGGAACTTTTCTGTCACTATTTTCTTTACAACATGAATTGATTTTTTTGCTGCAAGTCGACCTCCTTTTTTATTACTATGCCATAAGTGAAACTTGAAACGAGTATAATAAATAAAATATCAAAAAAGACTACAGTGTGTTTACTTAAATTTGACCCAAAAAAATGAGAGAAATTAAAAAAAAATGATGAGGTGGGCACTTTATTTTGCCTCTCAATGTAGGCCATCTTCAGAATTTACTTCGTCCAGAAAATAAATTAAATTCAGCGTATGAGAACGCAAAAATAGTTCAAAGACACCCTAGCTTGGCAGAAAAAAAAAAAAAACTGCTTAAGTTTTTTCCGATCTTAAGTCTGACATTTTGTATTATTTATTTAGTGTTCCGACTTTTTCCCGTATTAACCGTTTATTCAGGAAAAGTGAACATACTGAATAAATAAAAAACTTCCTATAATTTTAACATTCTTTTTCAAAAAAAGAGTTAAGGAAACGTAAAGAAACCTCTTTCAAATGATATGAAAACGTAAAGATCCTGCTTCACATGAAAACATTCGAGAAGATCAGCATATATTTTACAGGGTGGCCATGGTTGCCTGTCAGTGTTTTTATCCCTTTGTTTCTCTTGTACGGTTTTGTTTAGTTATATGTGCATATTTGTAAAAAAAAATCAGTTGATACCAACAAAGCTTGAATTAGTCGGTGAAAATTCGTAGCAAATAAGCTAAATGTTTCTTAACATTCTGGAACTCGAGTTTTGTTGCGCCCTGACCCGACTAACCTTCGATGTTGCAGTGGATTGGGTCTTCAGAGCTCCAACACTGAAAGTATGATGCACTGGCACGATCGGTTGCTGGCTGGGGTTGGCTTTCCACTGTGGCCCACAATAAAAACTCCGATTTTGGACCCGTTTAGCAATCACTACATTTATTTTAACTTATTCAAACAACACTACATTTATTTCGGCAAACATTTAATATATATACTATACTACACTACATAAATTCTTGTGCAAACTACAAATGCTATGGTCTGCCCGGTGACCTGTTCAATACTGTCTATTCTTCGCTAACAGAAACCCGCACTAGATCCAGAGAAGCTGATCTGCTGCGAGAGAAACATGACGTCACGGATACCGACGGTTGATGGTCTAGCGAGCCCGGTCGACATTCTGATCGGTCGAGAGCGTACTCTCTTTAATGCTAATAGATCACTTTCACAAATTCAATTATCCTATTGCTATATTGTTCAGAGCGGTCTCTCATCCCCATCGGTGGCCAGTACACAATGGATAATGAAGAATAGCCCAGACGGATGATGGATGATGAACAATAGCCCAGACGTAAACAAACTGGCTGGCGGCGGTTGCTTGGACGACTATAGTAGTGGCTGGCTGCTGACCAGGGTTGTAGTCGCGCGGGGTCCCGCTTCCGAACAAGTTTCAAGTAGGTAGGAAAAAAATTAATATCAATGATATTTATTATAGATTGTCAAAAAATATTACCAACTGATTGATGCGAAAATCTCGACAATCTTTTAAATATTTCTACTTGACATACTAGCTTTGTCATAAGCTCCACACTACCAAAATGCCAAGTAAATTTCTGTCTCCAGAGACCGACACATGCATGTGGCCTTTAGTTTAGCACATAAGAATGAGTTTTTTATTTTATTTATTTATTTTCCGTCGGCCTGTTTCCTCACATGGTGACAATCACCGACGCCAGGGAGACGACGCCCCCGCCCCGACCCTCCCTAACGACGCATGACCATGATCCGGGACCAACGGCTTTACTTCGCTTCCGAAGGAAGACGTGAACAGATTCTTTCGGTTCAGAAAAACCACCGACATCAACTGGGACTGAACCCAGACTACACTACACCACCGCCCCGGCTATAGGAATGAGCTGAAATAGATGATAAAATAAATTCAATCGAACAAATATTTGGTAGTATAGTGTATATGTCAGTTTCAGGAGAAATAATGTAACATGAAATTTGTCTTTACGTTATAAAAGCATGAATTACGTCTAGCATAAAGTTAACAATTTCTAAACGTGTTTCTAGATGATGGTATCTGCAATTAAGAATAATATAGAATCTGTTTAATTTTTGTGCCCTGTTTGTTATTGTTCTCATGATTTAAGCTACGCGACAAATGAAGTGAATACCAAAACTATTTGTGTGAGATAGTCAACGGTAAGTAAGAAAATATCAAGATAAATTATTGTTAAAAAAAAAACTGGTCGCTTTAAAATAGATGAACCTCAGAAAGTGAGCTTGAATGTAATCCCTTCACCTCAGTCATCTGTCAGAAATAGTTAGTTGGACTTCTCGTTTTTGTACCAACCTGGCTGGCTATGCTGTTTGGCTGCCAGTTAACTTACACCGGACTGCAGTTTGTTTATCACTAGTTCTTTTCCAACTGCTTACCCACAGCTGGCTGCCAAATGATGAGAATATGCAAGGATAAGTTTGAGAAAATAAAACAATCTCGGCTATAAAATCGCAAATTGTAGATAGTGATCATTGTTCGCTATTGAATTTATGCCTTTCAGTAGTGTCGTACAGGCGTTTGGATCAAATGTTAGATTTAAAAAACAATCCCTTACACAGGAAGACAACCACAGAAAAGAACGGTTAGGTTCTAAAATTTTACCATTGATCCGAACATAATCATTTTTTTCAGTTTGCTGAACGTCTATAATTCCTTGCTACTTCGTTTTAGCAAATTGCTGTCTTGGTACTACACTCAGTAGCAAAAAAAAAAAGCCGAAACAAAAATTTTGCTTCC
>JASCZW010004846.1:0-39138 GCA_034211315.2 Aedes japonicus
GAACAGGTCAACAAGCTATACTTTGATGAACCGTTCATTCACAGTGAGGCATTGAAAAGTATCACACTTGTAGATCAGGTGATCATCAGTTCATCATTGGGCTGATGCGATGGTTGCACGAAGTTCCTCGTGTCAGCGGCTTATCTTGTGCTTTGTTGGAGCAGAAGGTCGCGGTTCATTGTATCCTTTGTATCCTCGCTTAGGAAATGGACCATGGCAGTATACGTAGGTAGCTCATCCACTGGAAGCTGTAACTCCAAAAGTTTCCTTGTTTCCGTGTTATCCAACCGTTATGGAATCACATTGACCATTTCCGAAAGTCCTTCCACGATTATTCAAAGCGTCAACATTCTTCGTGCAGATAATGAGGGAGTTTTGCAATTCGTTGCCGTTCTCACTCGTCATCTTTTGGAGGTTGAGTAGATCGCCTCATCTTCGTAGGTGTCCTCTAGCATCTCCCAGCAGCGTTTCCTACAAGGCAGCTCTTCTAACGGTACAGTTTAATTGCCGGAGATTATTCTGGATCTCGGTTCATAATAGTTCTAACATACACTTTAAAGAGTACCAATTCTCAAGACAACCGTTGACAGCGGTACTTGCAGGTAAGATGTCGAATTCTTCTACTGCTGCATTCCCCTTGTCAATCTCCGTTTGAATGTACACAAACAGCTCGTTGTACACTTCCTCGTTACGAAATTAGTCTCGTCTGAATTCATCACGCTTTCTCGCAAATTTGCAGATACGACTTTTTGCAGATCGTCGTTGCACCGACGAAGCGTTTTGAGTTATAACTTAAGCCATTGAATGTTAAGGTTTTCTTGACCCAGTCACTCTTGAATCCTGAGCATCCTTTCCTCCGCCAAATCACGCTCGTCAAAAGCCTTTCCAACATCTCGTTCTGCTTCTGCTCCTGTTTTTATGATACACTGCTGTGAACCCAGGTAACCAATAAGCATTAGCATATGCAGTAAATCAACCCTAAATCTGCATTTCAGATGCTACAAGCATTATATTAGCATCTTGAATGCTATCTGTTGTAAAGCTGCATTTCAAATGCTATTTAAATGCTTGTAGCCTGTAATAAGCATTTCGAATGCAAAATAGCATTAATGAAGCATTATCATAGCATTGCAGTAAAGCAGCCGTATATTGGGCCAAAAGTGGCATTTATGGCGACTTAAATGCTTGATAGGCTGCCGTAAAGACGCTTTGGAATTGCTTATTGGTTACCTGGGAAGCTTTTCGATTATCCACCGAGTAAGGAGTCCAGCAGAATTCCCGGTGTCATGTTTCTTTCCGTGTTCCTGAACGTTCGAGTAAGTTTGTAGCTTGTTCAATTGCGTTTCGTGTTTCGAACACAATCGATTTTGTCTCGCACTACTGTGCTTCGTTTTGGATACTTTACCAGTATTTTCCAATCGGTGGAAATCATAAATTTTCCCAGCATGTCAACAAATAAAAAAAACTATAATGAAATGTGCATCCCGCTCGAATGGACCAAAATGTTCAAGGAAAATGTTCGATTGGACTTGATGTTTTGGAAGAGTTTCTCTTCACTACCTCTGTCGGTACAAACGAGGGTTCGCCGAAAGTTTCTCACGCCTATCATTAGTATCAAAGTTTGCTAATAAACATCAGAACATGACAGGCTATCTGTATCTGTGGCTTTCATAGCGACATATTCATTGCAACAGGGACCATCAGCCAAGATTTATATAAACGAGTGTCTGAAAAACGTTTGCCGATTTTTCTGAAGCAACGCGATTGTGCCGTACAGCCATTACGGAAAGAAAGTCATGGAGTGATGCTGCCAACAACGTTCAGGAGGTGTCCAGAGACAAGAACATTCCCAAAACGCCATAGTTCAGCCCAACGGAGAAATATTAGGCCATCGTCAAGTGGAATTTAAATAAGACACAAAAAAGGTGGTGGAAGCGAGAACCAATTAAACGCGAACTAACGTTCTTCGGCGAACAAAGTTGACTAAGTGGCTATACAGAATCTGATGGCAGAAGTTAAAGAAAATGCCAGACAAATCCGAACAGATCAACCGGAAGCTTAGCTGATTTTTTCTGCATTCTATACCGCCGTTCTACGCATAACTGTCCCATGTTGCAAAAGTTGTTGTTGAGAAAAAAGCGTTTTAAGTTTTGCATCACTATTATGTAGTGCTGGTAATATTCGTGGCAAAACCCATAAATTTCTGATTGACATTTGAAGATGTTGCTGAGCTTCGATAGAATCTGTGGTATTACAAACAATAAGATTATTTTTGTTTGTAAAATACGAGGTAAAATATTCAGTGGGACTGGCATGCGTAGAATCATGCCTTGCAGCTGAAAATTCTAGGCATATCAGTCGCACTGCATTTGCATACAAGCCCCTTATCAATGCTGAGTGTCGAGTTGTTCCTACTAAGAATATTGTAAACTTAAATCAAAATTTCTTCTGGGCTCTCTTTAGAAAAGTCGTAGTGGGACTTTTATGCCTAGAATTTCAACGTGGGACAATCTAACTTGATGTTTTTTTTATACAAACTCAGAACAAAGTATGTAATTTTTTGTATCCAACAGTATAGTTAAAAAATTAAGCATATAAGCGAAAAAGCTGCAATTTGACCAAAAGCAACATGGGAAAGTTATGCTTAGAACGGCAGTATACTAATTGAAAAAAAGATTAAACGGAAAATTAATTCGATGTTGCTAATAAAACATTCAATCAATTGTCACGGATTTTTGTTTATCCACCAAATTTTGATCGTAACACCCTCTAGATGACCTCACGAGATAGATACTTCCCCAAGGAGATTCGGATTGTTTCAGACATTCAATTGTCGCGCCTTTTCAATTAGGTTGTCTATTATCGATCGATTCGACCATTTCTTCATAGACCGAGGAAACGGCAAATATATATATATAAGTATATATACTGTCCATAGTGTATACTAAGTCTAGTTGAACTTACGCTTACAGTTGCCACTGCAGCCGATAAGCACTATCCGATGATGGTAATGCTTATTCCGATGCAGTTCACTCCGGATTGTTTGAATGTGTTCGATTCAATTCTTCGAGTGTGACTATTCCTACTTAGTCGAAACAAAATTTGCAGACATTCATCGGAAAATTATGGAATTGCGTTTGATTATTGCGTTAAATAAGTTTAAAGTTACCATCCTATTCAATCAATAAAATAAATTGTTAATTATTGTCGCCTCACTCAAACACTTTCGACTGATAAAAAAATCCAAACTAATAAGGGAATATTGATAATGGAATAGTGCTCACTTCGCGTTTAAAATACCGTCGCCCTTCCTCGTTCGGGAAGATGCGTAGTTAAAAAACAAATGTTTGCGTTTAGTTCAATTCTTAAATAAAATAAAGAAATAACTAACTAACCTCTTTCTCTGTGTTTCGAGCATCGATCGCTTCGCGATTCGTGTTTTGTGATCTAGGACGGATGGGACTCTACCTCTACGAACTACCGGCGTCTACCTCCTACTTCTTCTTCTTACCCTTTCGTTTTTTCCGCTTCGAGCTGCCATTTCCATTGGTACCAGCAATGGGGATGCCACTCGGTTTCTCCTGACTTGCACCGTTGTTCTTCCGTTCTCCACCGCTGACCTCGCCGAGCGAACTGCCTGCCGCTTCCTCGTCTTCTTCATCATCGTCGTCGTCGCAGAACACAGCCTTCAGCTTCTCGTCGTGCAAGGTCAGTTTCTGCAGTTTGCTCAAACTGTGCATCTTTTCCAGCTCTTCATCGAAAGCCTGCGCAGCCGGATTCTGTATCACTTCACATCCGTCGTAGAAGTCCTGCCGCTGGTATTGGTGCTGCACCTGTTGGTGTCCTTGTACCAATTCGCTTTGATGCGTGTAGAAATCATTGATCAAACGCTCCCGAACCATAAACACCGTCCCGATTGCACCGGTTTTCTCCTCATAGTGACGAAACTCTTCGTCTTCATCGTCCTCCTGGAAAGCGATAAATATTATGAAATGCTCACAACTGGTATCTCAAAAACAAACAACTCACATGCACTCCTTCCTGATGCATCTCCTGATGAAGTTGATACTCATGCACCTCATCGTCCTCCTCATCCTCGTCCTGTTCCGCCAGCTCTTCCTCAGTCATGCTCTTGGAAAGGTTCAGTCTCACCTTCTCGTTCTGCTTCAGCTCCCGCAGTACGTTCTTCATCTTGTCGTTGATCGACTCGAACCGACCTTCTTCGTAGGAAAATCGCGCTCCGTACGTCGACGGTGACGAGGCTGATGCAAACGAATCATCCCCGCAGTCGTCGTTGTATCGCCCGATGACGATATCGTTGATCTGTCCATCTCCGCCGCTGACGGCCGGATTGACTACCTCCACGATCGTCTGCAGTGGGTTGACTTCTTCCGGTTCCTGGTCACTGTCGCAATCCTCGCTGTCCTCGCGATGGCGCCCGTCGGTGTTGTCGTGCTCGTCGTCATCGTCCTCCAGGGAAACGTCTGCCGCTTCCGTGGCGTCATCGTAGTCGGGTGACTGCAGTTGCTGCTGCTGTTGCCGCTCGTTGCTGCTTCCGGACGAGGGTTCTTCCAGCTCGAGCATGATGATTTTCTCGCGCATGGTTTCCACCTAAAATCGGGTCGGAGGGAGGGAGAGAAAATGAGTCATTGGGATAGATGGGGACGTCGAACTTAAATTCAACATGCTGGGCACATGCAGTTTTGCTAGACGGAAAGCTTCAGCGACAAAATTGGCAACTGGTGACTGTTTTTTTTTTAGTAAGCGGTGGTCGTCTGCATGCTTGCAATGTAATATCCATCGCTAGTGGGGTGGTTAATACTCAAGTAAAAGTTCAAGTTTTGTGAAGGTTTTAAAACGTCTAAATGATCTTCAGAACCTTCATAAAACCGAAAGGGATGCTTGAGTATTTAATTAGTCGTGAATGGTTAATTTGTTAGATAAACTATTTCAATACTGTTGTCATGCGGCATGCGTGAAGAGGTTAGGTGAAATCATTCGGCCAAATATTTGGTGAATGTGCTGTTGATGTGCAATTGACGTGTTTAAGAGAACTGGATTATTTACGGATTATTCGACACTGCAATTATGGATTGAAAACAGAGATTAGCCTTCAGTAAAAGCAGAGCTGTGATCTTGTTTTTAAACTTCGAGGGAATAGCCTCTCAAGGACATATTTATTGAACAGGCATTATGTTTTATTGATATATAGGTATGAATCTTCTGTTTACTTTTCTAATGCATTAGGAAGAAGATTTTGCTTCGCTCCCAAAAGTTAATTTTTCAACCGATTTTTAAAATCTTGGTTTCAAATGAAAGGTTTCAACTCTTAGAACGACATACTGATCAATATTCAAAACCATGAATTTGTTGTTCTCTTCAAGCCCTACCAGAACCTGTAGCAGAGTACACAAAGGTTTTTTTTCACACGGGGAATACGTTCCAATTTAACTATGAAGCCGTTTAAAAAAGACTAAATAGAGTTGATAAATTCACATGCACAAACATTTTAAATGGCTACGATTTTGTTTGTATGTTTTAACTTTCCATGCAATGGTCAAAATACAGTTTTGAAAATTTTGTGTATTTACCCCAAAAAATTTGAATTTCTTTAAAAACTGTCATATGATTACTTTTTGCCCAAAACGTAAAATGTGATTCGAATTCTGGAGTTCTGGAGTTATCGCCGAAAACAAACCGTGTAAAAAAACCTTTGTGTATTCGGGTGTGGTCAAATTCACTGCTAGGTCTATGGCACGATGTTTTTAAATATCATTATTCAAAAACCATGAGTTTTGAGCCGTCGAACGGTACAAATATATGGGGTTCCAAAATTGTCCTCTTCGGATGCATACCGGAACGGGTGCTGGGTGCCTTTGTGCCAGAATCCATACCTTTCATTTGAGGCAAAGATATCAAAAATCGGTTCAAACATAATTTCTTGGGAGCGTGTCAAGATCTTGGGTCATCGTTGAACCTGATTACACTAAGTCTAACTTTTTCTGTAGCGTCACTTCAAGAGGTCACTGAAAGCTGTAACTGCCCAAAATATTTCAGATCTCTAGTTTATTCCGCTTAGTCGTTAGAGCTTTTTTGAGATGCTGATTTGTCAAAAACGACCCCAATGCACAAGGAAGGTTAATTCATTCAATGCTTACAGTCCTCGATTCAATTTCTAGAAAACACAAAGTCGATTTTTCCTATTATAAAATTGGACGCAGGTTAGTCGGACTTGAACAGATATTGGTTCCAATGGGATACTTCTCGCGTGTATATGTCTAGTTGGAAAAATTTACCTTTGATGATATATGAGAATTAACAACATCTGTTTGACTAATATTCCAAAAGTACGTATTAAATTGTAGCCTTAGGCATGAAATAATTAAAATTTTCCAAATGTCACGTGATGCAGTTATGCTTCCAACGCCAGAGAAGTCATTCATCGTCATATTTTGCAACCAATATCGTGAGCAAAAAAAAGAAAAGATTCTTCCCATTTTAATACATTCTCTACGCGAAACTTATAAACCGTGTCACCAGATACTTTAGTATCTGAGGCCAATAAATCAAGTGGTGGAAATATACTTAAACGTATTTCACATCTTTCAAATAGAGAATTTCAAAAATTGATAACACAAGTAAAGTACCTAGTTTGCAACTAAATGAAGGAAATTTAATAGAACTGGCGATTTTGTGGGTTTTTCTTGGGAATAAGTTTTGTTAAAATATTTTCGTTTAATAATGTGTGTAATTTCTGCAAAAGAAAACGTAGGTGTTTTTTTTTTATTTAACCATTAGACCGTTAGTTTCTACCATGGTTTTTCTTTCTGTGTAGAAGCATTTTATAGACAAAACAATTATCTTTAAATTACGCCGTACCCTGTCAATTTGAACGTAATTTTCTCTTGTTTAACCTAAGATTAACTTCTTGTGCATAATTTAGCACTGAAAGTAACTCAAGTTTCCCCCCATTTTTGACTAAAAAGGGGCTCAAACTTCTATCAGAACATGCTGCTTTACCCACAAAATACACATTTGTGTTTTAGTGGCCTGGAGAATTCACATGTTTGATTGAAATTTGTGTTACATTTGTATGGTAGCATCCCCTTCCAGACAGGGGAAGGAGTCCCGTACCGTCATAAGAACTTTCTCTGGCCCAAAAACTCCTGCATACAAATGTTCATAACAGAAGGAATAATTCTCTAATTGGTTGAAATTTGTATTTCATTTGTATGAGAGCCCCCACTTCCAAAGAGAGGAGTTGTCTCGAACCATCGTAGAAACACTTCTTGCTTTTAAAAACCTCAACATGTTAAAGTTGGTTCCTTTTGCTTGATTAGTTCTCAAGTTATTGTTTCATTTGTACGGTTTTTTGTTCCATTTGTATGAGAGCCATCACTTACAGATAAGAAGGGATCTCAAACCATCATGGAACATTTGTTGTCCCCAAAATCCCTCATATGCAAAATTTGGTACCATTTGTTTGATTAGTTCTCGAGTTATACAAACAAAATCTGTTTAATTTGTATAAGAGTTATCCCTTCCTGATAGGGGAGGGGTCTCAGACTACCATAGAAACATTTCTTGTCTCCAAAAACCCTCACATGCCAAATTTGGTTCTATTTTCTCGATTAGTTCTCGAGTTATTCAGAAATTTGTGTTTCATTTGTATGAGACTCCCCCTTCTAGGAGAGGGGAGGGGTCTCAAACAACCATAGAAACAGTTTTCGCCTCCAGAAAACCCCACATGCCAAATTTGGTTCCATTTGCTTAATAAGTTCTTGAGTTTATCAGCAGCTTCAGTTTCATTTGTATAGGAGCTTCCCCTTCTAGATAGGGAGGGGTCTCAAGCCACCATAGAAATATTTCTTGCCTTCAAAAACTCCCACCTGCTAAATTTGGTTTCCTTTGCTTGAATTGTTCTCGAGTTATGAAGAAATGTGTTCTTCATTTGAATGGGGGCCTTCCTTTCCAGAGAAGGGAAGGGTCTCAATCTATCATAAGAACCTTCCCCGGCCCCAAAAACTCATGCACGCAAAATTTCACGCCGATCTGTTTGGTAGTTTTTGATTCTATAAGGTTCAGACAGACAAAAATTCATTTTTATATACACAAATATATACAGATTTTTGATGGAATGGTCTCATCAAATTCAGTTACTCGGAGCAGTTAAATCGAAAATAAATTCCCTTTCAACACTTTGTATAAGGAACTCTGCGGAACTGTGGAAAAACCGCGAATATACTTACTCTTCGAAATTGTCAATAAAAAGCATAGTCAGCAACTGACAAAAAAAAACGAAAACGCAAAATGAAACCAAAGTTTGAAAATTTGACTAGAGGCAAAAAACCCCACGTTTTGATAACAATTTCTTTGAAATCATTACTTTTCATGAGCTCCCGCTAAGAATGAGTAATCAATACACAATGAGTATTGTTAAATCGCAAACAATTACTTCCAATAAAAGTTAGAATAAAAATGTTTGGAAAGAAAATGATGTTGCATGGAAACCTAGCACAATTTAATAAGATCGGAATGGGTCTAATTCAATAAGACTGGTACTACCGTTACTAGCATCTCGATCGAAATCAATACAAAAACAAAGATTATGGTACTGAAAGGCGTATCCTATTGATTGTTGGTATTAGGGCGGCCATTATTGGTGCAACATCGTTGGCAAGTACGAACAAGCAGAGGACTTTTTAGCGGACATGTACGAAAACAAGCAGGTCATCATGAAAACTCACAGTCATGAAAAGTAGTCTCTCGGAAAAGTGTCCGAGCCGCACAATGAATGAGTCGTTGAAAGTTTGCTTTACCTTTCACAGGAAATCAGTGGCCTTTCGGAGCATTTAATTGTGAATCTGATAATTTCTTGTCCCTGGGAGACCCTGGGAGGATTGCCCTGAGAATAGATCTTCTGAAGTACCTCCAAATCCAGATGCCAGGTTTTGGAGAACTGTGAACCAACATTCCATACAGTAGCCCAAGTAAAAACCAAAGCAAGTCCTCCCACCTTCTAAGTTTCAGCAGTAGCAGCAGAGCGATGGCAGTTTGAACCAACGCTCAGTGCCGGCAAATCTCAAGGCCGTCATGAGATTTCTTACAATTCTCAAATTATCATGCACTACCGATATATGCATATTTGTCCCATGTTCTATGGGGTTTCCAATATACATGCGACATTTATGCTTATAACGGCAGAGCAGTCATAAGATTTTCCCCATATGATTTTATTTCCTATGTTTCTAACCAGTCTAGTCGAAATTCGCTAAGTATCAATATGCTATCGAAAGAGAAGAAAATTTTATTTGATATTTAACTAACATTAATTTCTATAAAGGCGCTTGTAACATCGATGACCCAAATCACTGTTACGTGCTATGCTATGCAGAGTACCATGCATGTTTCGGCGAACATTTGAATTTGTCCCCTCATGAAGGGTTCCCCCGGTGCATCCGGATTGTCACGGAATGGCTAATATGGTCATTGGTCCATTTAAAGACTATAAGGAGACTATTCCAGTTTGCTGGCCCCAAGTTTGCTGTACCGCACGGATCGCAATGAAACAAACAGTTCAAAGTTCCATGATGGTGGGGTTTTGATTGCAGTCTCCAAGTATTTGAACAGCCTTATCGATCCCACATCGTCGAGTATAACTCTTGAGCAGTTATGGATTAAAATATCGACGCCTAGTCGAATCATCAGCGTTGGAGTTATCGGCGTTACAATATAAGTTACATACTGGATCATCTGGATTCTATTGGTTCCATTATCTCCAACCTGGCTTTAAATGACTTCGTGATACTAGAAGTCAACCCTCAATCTGTTCTTTCAAACTCCGGTTGTGCGTCAGTTGACGGTCTTTCTTTCCATGGCTTGACTCAGCTTAACGGAGTACCGAACAGAAATTCACGTTTTTTTGGATCTCGTCCTTGGAAACGACGCAGTTAGCAATGCATGTAAAATTGAAGAAGCTATTGAGCCGCTTATCACCCTCGACGCCGATCATCCAGCTTTGGACGTGGTGGTTGACTAGCCGTGCTAATCCAGCCGATGCTTGTGATGCAATTTCCCGTGTCGATTAGCAACGTATCGATGATTTCGCGACGCTGTGATCTACTTCAGCCACATTGTTCATGATATAATAGTTGAACATGTCCCTTTGTGTCGTTCGAAGCCAAAGCCCTCATGGCCCAATAGCCATTTGCGTCAACCCAAACGTGTCAGAGCAAAAAACATTGCGATATCACGGCCGGAGTCGCTCACTGTTTAGTAAGCAACAGTTCAACCGTACTAGCAATGCCTACCGTGTTTACAACCGTTCCCTATATCGTCGATACGTTATTCGTGAGCAGTCATCTCTTCGTAGAAACCCTAAAGGATTTTGGTCATTTGTGAATTCCAAGCGCCACGAAGTTAGTTTGCCAATATCAGTCCATCTCGGCGAACAACTTGCTAGCTCTTAGCTGGTTAAATGTCAGCTATTTGCTAAGCATTTTAAAAGTACCTTCATTTTCATGCATTTATAATTGACGAACAGGTCGTCCAGTCGGCCCTCAGAAAGCTGAAAATTTCGTATACTGCTGGTCCGGATGGGATTCCGCCGTCCATTTTTAAAAACTGCTCCAATTTGCTTGCAAAACCATTGGGTAACGGTCGCTGCACGAAAGTAAGTTTCCCGGTGAGTGCCAACTTTCTCACATGTTTCCTGTCTACAAAAAGAAAACTACAAAGGTATTACATCACTATGTTCGTGCTCTAAGGTGTTTGAAATCATCATAAACGATGCTTTATTCAATTCCTGCTAACCATACATTTCAACGGCTCAGCCCGGTTTCTACCCGAAACGACCTGTTACTACGAATTTAACCGAATTCGTTTCACTTTGTATTGGACCATAGACGCTGGTGGTCAAATCGATGCTGTTTATACAGATCTGAGAGCAGCGTTTGACCATAGCATTTTGCTGGCAAAGCTAAATCATACCTAACGAATCGCCTTGTTTGCGTGAAAATCGAATCATCGTTCTCGGAAAGTTTCACCAATTCCTCAGGTAATCCACAAGGCAACAACCTCGGACCCCTCCTGTTTACGCTGTTCACTACCTCCAGGGTGTAGATTATTTTATGCGGATGACGTTAAAATGTTCATGGTTTACAAGCAATGCGATTGTCGTGTATCGTGCTAAAAATTTTCATCCGACGTTGTCGTATCGTTGCAATCCATTTGCGTAAGCTGTCGAGTGTAAGGATAGTTTCCAATCACATTACCTGTGACACATTGGTGGTCGTGATTCAATGAATCTCTTACTGGTTCACTAACATTCTACCTCCAGTGTGTAGATTATTTTATGCAGATGACGTTAAAATGTTCATGGCCATCTGTTTTGAGGACTATGAAAACCTGCAAATTGCAGGCTGCAATCACGTAGATGATATGGCGTCGTGGTGCTCTTTAAATTTCCTGATACTTTGCATCAATAAATCCATGGTTATTTCATTCCACCCAAAGCGCAAGCCGATTAAATTTGATTACCATATTTCTGAAAATGTACTTCAACGAGTGAGGCAGGTCAAGGACTTAGGACTGACTCTCGATCAAGAGATAACCTTCAGGCCACACTACCATGATGTAATAGCGAAGGTAAACCGGCAGCTTGTATTTATTTTCAAAATTTATGAAGACTTCCGAGACCCTCTGGGTCTGAAATCACTGTACTGTTCGTTGGTGCGCTCATTACTGAAAAATAGTGTCGTTGTCTGGAGACCTGATCAACGCTGTTTGTGGATTGTGCGGCTAGAGTCTGTTCAGCGTAGGTTTGTTTGTTACGTACTACGCCACCTACCATGGTGGGATGCAGCAAACCTTCCTGCCTACGAAGATCGGTGTCGGTTGCTGGGAATCGATACGTTAGAACGAAGGAGGTGTAGAGTGCATGCTGTTTATGCGGCTAAGATCATCACCGGTGAAATTGACTTTCCGTAACTTCTTAATCAATTGAGCTTCTATAACCCTGAACGAGCGATACAACAATGAGTCTTTTTGCACCTTGTGCCTCGTAATCTTTGTTTGGTTTTAATATGCCATTGACTACCTTTATAAGAAGACTAATTTAATGCTAGCGTTAACTGAAATGAAATGTACAACAACAAATAAACAAATTCACTTAGAATGGAGATGAATGTCTGGGAATGCTTGAAAGTGGAGGCAAACTGGAACAACACTTTCATAGCTAGGCAATCAAAGCGGTTCATCACTCAAAACATTTCAATGACTCGTAAATTACTTGATCTCACCAAAAAAGATTATACCTTATATACAGATTTTATAGCTGGTCACTGTCCGAGCCGATATCACTTGAAGATGATAGGAAAACTTTAAGATGATTCATGTCGATGTCGATTTTCTGACCTGGATAAAGAAGACTCGAAACACTTGTTATGCCACTGCCCGGATATCTCCAGCAAAAGATTTAAGTTTTTCAGCAAAGGGCTACTAACGTTAGCATTTAGAATAATGCACTTTTTTCGACATAATTGTTGGAGTAGATCTTACGCTTCGGTTGGCCCAGAAATTCTCGATGGGACGCAGCTGGGGGACGTTGGGCGGATTCGCCGATTTCGGTACCACATCGATGTTCAGCTCTCTCTTCCAACAATCGCTTCGAGTAGTGTGTCGACGCCAGATCCGGCCAGAGCACCGCGTCTTTGCCCTTGTGGTATTTCTTGATGAACGATGCATCTTCCGGCAGACATTTCGTACTATAAATTTCCCCGTTCACGGCCAGTCCGGAGAGATAGAAAAGCGGCTTTGGCATCCCCTTCTCGCTGACTGTTAGCCACAGCAGCACCTTCTTGGGGAACTGGGTGTGTGAAATGAACTTCACCTCGGAACTCACTTCCTTCGTGGGGGAAGTAAAATACGAAGTGCCCTGCCAGTCGTTGCCATCCAGGGTGAGATAGGTCTCGTCGTCCATCACCACCGCCACGTCGCGATTCACCGGGAAAATCGAGTTGACCATCTTTTTCAGCCGCTGCCGCTGCGTCATTGCCTGCAGCTCCGAAACCAGTGGACGCGACTTTCGTTTCCTGAAATGTATGTTCATGTTTGCCAGGTACTTTTTCATTGTTTGGCTGGTTGAACCAACCTGCCGGCCAAGCGCATGCAGCGATGTAGCTACTTTTCCCTCGATCTTCCTCTTCAGCATCCTTTGGAGCTTCTTGTCGTTCAGGATTCAGTCCGGAATCGGGCTTTCTTTTGATGCTCTGATTGTTGTCTAATAGCTGTTGTACATGCCGGAACGGACGTATCCACAAAGTGCCGCATGATGTCCGTTTTCGATGCGGCGGGGTGCCGTTCTTTGAACTCACACACTTCTGAACGGAGTTGCTTCACTATTTTTGCCATCATGGTTAGAGTTCGACTGATAGAGCTGTCAAATTATAAATATCTGCTGACTCATGGGTTACTATGATTGAGGGTGCATGGGTAGTTTCGTCAGTGCGGGTGAAGACAATTTTTGTCCATTTTTTTAATGCAAATTTTAGAACCATTTGAGATCTAGAGAACAAACCCCAGTACGGTAGTACACTTTGATGAGTCATGCTGACAATATCCAAAGCAACAAAAAAGGGGGATATGTCACAATAGATCTAAGAATTGGTCGCAGTGATGAAGATACCCGACATGGAAAACAAAATCCTGAAGTTGGAGACGTCGAAAAGCATGTTCCGATGAAAATATGTATCTGTCGCTTCCTCACGGATTGGGGCAAAACATGCCTTCTTCCGGCACAGATTCCTTGTGGCCATTCGGGTCAAAAAGGGCAGAATTAGATACTGAAAATTGCGACTCTAATAAGCATTTTGACTACAAACACATTAAATTTGGTCATATAAGTTTTCTACAATGTGAATTTAAAACCCGGGTTAATATGACTCGAAACACACCTTATTCATCACAAAATGATAAAACCCAATAAGTCATGCAAAATATTAAACTACATGTTGGATTTAGCTAAAACAACGACGTAAAACAACAATACGTCAGTCTAAAAGCGCGGCTTGCTTCGATCTTGCACATGTCAAATGGAACATTTGAAAATCGACTTGCGCTGCCTTTATATGGAATACAACTGCAATTCCTCCCACGCCAAGGAAAACTTCCCGTTATATCCCATCTAAATTATAATAAATCTGAATAAGTCTATGAAAATAACAGTTCGCAGTATCTTCTCAACACCAACACTCCATTCCCGCTGGTCATACGGTTCTGGCTAGCTGTTGAAAAAAGAGAATGTTGAATGTAGGATCCTGTCATATCCTTGGTTACTACAACAGCTAATGGTCAGCTATGCTATGCTCGAATCAAAAACTTCATCGGAGATAATAAACTAAAATAGCTAATCGCTTAAAGAGTTCCATTAACTCTTAAGAAACTTTTGACTAAACCTCTTCAAAAGCGCAATCAATTCCGGTACAATCCCTCTTACACGATTGTGCAACCTCTAAACTTCTACTTAAGCGGCAACTTTTTTTTTCCTGAAGCAACGCAAACGCAAATCACTAGACTAGACTAATTGGCCAACAGAAAATAAAACAACAACAATAACAACGGTGCTACAACATTCCGGTCCCCGCTGGCTTGGCGGGGGAACTTGTGCTGCCTAACTAAACGCGCTAGGAATAAAAAAAAGGAAACACGTCTACACAACAAACAGGATGCGGACACAATCCAGCCATCTCCCGGGTGCTAACCTCCGTCTCGATGACCTTTTCCACGTATTCGACCGTCCGCAGGCCCCCGCCGGGAAGCTCTTCCGTGCGCTGCTCGATCACCTTCTCCCCGAGGACCGTCTCCGTCTCGCGGACTATCCGCTCCTGCCCGGTTGCCTTCGACTTGACCGCTATCCGGGGGAAACGAATCGGCTTCGGGGCAATCGGTGGATACTGGATTGTGATTTTACACGGGATGTGGTTTGGGGGTGTGTGTGTGTTGTGAAGTTTGGGGAGGTGGTTCAGTTCAGATATGAATGTTTTACCGTGTGATCGGTGCAATGGCACACACACGCATTATTAACATGGGAGTTAATCGAGTTATTGAGGGTTTCAGAATAAAAAAAAAATGGGAGAGGTAAAACAATTAGCGATAAATCGGAGTTAGCGAATGGTTAAGTAGTCTAATGTCAAACTAAATTGGATTAGAGGTAGATGGAATGTAAGGGCAAAGAGACTTACCTGTTCGTCGCTGCTGCTGACGGTGTGCTCCGCTATGGTTGGATAGTGATGGTGATGATGATGATAATGCTGGTGGTCGTGTGGATCCGAGCGAAGATGCAGTACGGTTGGATTACCCGAGGCGTCTTCTTGCATGGTGGCAGCGTTCATGGTTTGAATCATGATTTGCGCTTGCAGGGCATCGTTTTCCAGCGATTTGAGACGTGCTTGTCGCCAAGCAGCTCGTTTCTGCGCTCTGAAAAATGACACAAGAGTTTGATTGCTGAATTCTGAGCGGTGTAATGTGAGTCTTACCTTAAAGCTCGAATTTCCGACGGACTCAGCTTGGTTTCGTCGTACTCCGGTGGAAGCATATCGTTGGCTCGGGCTCGTTTTTCGGCATTGGCAGTTCGGATGGGAATTCGACTGATCGGAGTTGATTTTGGAGTGGAACCTTGACCCACCATCACCACCCCGGGAGGACGTCCCAAAACCGGTGTCCTTTCCTGGTGCTGGTGCTCCTCGTGAACGATCGTCGTCGGATGGGTTGCGATGATGGGTGACGTGCCGACGTGGGTCGTGATGTTCGTCGTTGTCGTCGTCATTGTCGTCGGTGGGGAATTGTTAAGGATGTCGGGTCTATTTTTGTGTCATGATTTATTGCATTATGTTTGTGAGCGGTAGGTAGTAGGTAAATGTAATATGTACGTTGGTTTGTTGTTTGCAATCGTTTCGCAGAAGAAGTATAACAACAACATCAACGGAAATATGGACAAAAAAAAAACAAATGAAGAGATAGAGAAAGGAATTGACGCATTTGCTTTCACGCAGGAATGGTTGAATATCTGGTGAACATATTTGTATAAACAGTAAAAAGAATGTGGCGGTTACTAGGGACAGAGGGGAGACCAAACTAAATACCACAGCTTGAAGCCCAAGTGCGACCACACATCACAAAAAAAACATAAAATTCCTGAAAAACCATTTACCCAAAAGATAAAATCAAACTCAAACTTGTGCTTGAAGTGAGAAGTGAAATATAATGAAAGTAGTGTGAAATGAGCCGCAAACCACCACGGAAATATGAGACAAAAGAAGTTAAGAATTAAAGAAAACCACAACTTACTGCGAATAGTGTTTTGGAAGGAAAGTAGAGAAAACGAGCAAAAAACTAGAATCACGTATTTACAATTGAAGTGAAGATTTATTGTGAATTCATCGATCGCTTAGGATAAAGAGGTTTACACAAATGTGTACACGAATGGTTCTGCTGCCGTCGTAAAACTAACCTTATCTAACTATTGTTTTTCTTTTACGTAAATAGTTGTTCTTATCTCCAGTAACATGATATAAGGGGGGTTTGTTGAACCTGTTCCTTCTGCTTCTTCTTCTTCTTCTTTTAACTGTACATGTGGAAGTGTGTTTCCTGTTTAGCCTAAATATTTGACCTAACCTACTCAACAATAATTGACTGTCTGACTGGCTGACACGGTTGTTATCACTCTGGGGTAGTGTTCTATTTTTAAAGGTAAACTGGAGAGATTTTGGATGGAGGTTTGGTATAATGTTTTGTTGAACTATCTAATTGCTTCTTCGAATGACAGTGTTCGGGATCGAAGTCAAGGGTTTGCTGCAGAATATGTCTTTGTTAGGACTATTGGGTATTTGGAATACGAGTCGGTTGATTACGGCCAATTCTGGAAGCAATGCTGCAGCAAGAGAGATAACCCCCCAAGTATGTTATGGGATTCTTCCTCGGAGTTAAATTTAGTTCCTAAATGGGGCAGGTAGCTTATCAAAACTTCCGGTCTACCTCTAGGCATCTTGCTATGAGGTACCAGGTGAGTCTCCACCTATTGCCTGTCAATCTGACAAATTTGGAAGACGTTTGCATTGAGTTATCTCAAATTACAGTAATTCGTCCACTATATCACAAAATATTGCGATTTTTTGAGCGGATTGGAGATAATGAAATCATTGGTCATGAAGGAAACGAAGAAAACCCAGGAGAAAGCGAATCCGTTCGCTAGAGGCGGCCTAGTGAGGTCTGCACCACGTAAAACGGTGGGATCGGGCGTGAACGACGGAGGCGAACGAAAACGGGGGATCAGAACGAAGTGCGGTAGGGCGGCATCGGAGGCAGGTGTTACCAAGCTAGGTGTGGCCATGGATAGTGTTACCAAGCTGGGTGTGGCCATGGATGAGCCAGGACTCATCCGGGCCATGGATGGGATGAGGAAACTCTTCCTAAGATGATGGGCCAGGACTCATCCGGGCCATGGATAGGATGAGGGAAACTCTTCCTAAGATGATGGAGGTGTCTGAGCAATTGACGCGATTATCGACTTCACGTCGTTACGCAACAATATTGCAAAGGACCTCAAATTGAGCCTCTCTTAGGGCTACGCACGTCGTTACGCAACAATATTGCAAAGGACCTCAAATTGAGCCTTCTTAGGCTACGCATGACAGTGCAGGCTCCATACAAGGAGGGAAGAGCTGGAGGCCAAGCTCCTAGCCGAGCAAAGTACCAAAGAGTTGGCACGGCTAGCAGCTACCGGAAAGGGCGAGGGTACATAGCCTCGAAGCACCAGACGGATGCAGCCGTCTCTGTCGGAGTGTCCACCCTACCATGTGGGCAGGACCTCCCGGGCAGTCCACCCAGGGCGATGGCGGCACTGGACGCTCCTAAGCCAGGCGTATCGTGTCGGAAGTCCCCTGAAGGCGAAACGGCACCTGGCGCTGAGAAGCGTGTCGTATCAGAAGCCCCAGAAGAGGCCCCTGCGCGACCTAGCGCGAACGGGGACACCCGGGCCCGCAAGAGTAACCCGTCGCAGGCCCAGCGCAAGGCGATGCACCCAAGTACTTGGCAGATCTCGAAAGCGATGCGCGGGGACGCTAAGCTGGCAGGGTCTAGGTGCCGACGGTGTATACCCGTCCGGAAGCAGACGCTGGTGCTGGGAGGGGACGGTGACGACCCACTGACGAGCCGCTGGGGCATAAAGGTCCGGGAAAAAGGAAAGTAGGACTAAGGAAAAAATCGCGACAGGTGGCCTGGCCTTAACCAGTGAAGCTGTTAGCTTCAACGTGGTGTTAAAACGAGCGAGAAACGGGTGATATTTTCCTGTGACAACACCACTAAAGGGGCGAAATTGAAGCGTGAAATGACAGTTAAGGAAGTGGGACTCATGGTTGACTAGAAATTGACACATTGCTTATATTGTTTCTAAGGCCTCTTCGCAGCTAGGATTTCGTTTTGCTAAAAGCTTCAAGGACGTGTACTACCTCAAGGCATTATATTCTTTCTTGGTCTCCATTATAACCTAAACGCCACCCTGAGGATAGAAGCCGTTCAGCGATTTATTCGTTTTGCTTTGCGGCATCTACGTTGGCGCGACCCAAGAAACTTACCAAGCTTCGAAAGTCGTTGCAAGCTTATCAACTTGGAGCTACTGGAAGCAAGGCGGCCTCCTGCAGGGGCACACCGAGTGCTCTAAGCTACTTAGTCTTCTTGACATCAACACTCGACGTCACGACCTACGTTTACATGCTCTCTTCAATAACCGGCGACCAGGACTAACTATGATGTACATGAACCAGTGTTAAACATGTATCGCGTTTTTAATAGTCTCTACCGGTATTCCAACAACTCAATCGAAAGCAGGATCCCAACAAACTGAACCATTGTGAGGCCGCCCAGCCACTGCTGTGTCAGATGTCGCGAGTCGGCACGGATACGCCGCAGTTCGACTCATACCGCATCCAGCCGGCAAGGGAACTGGTTACGGATAGGCCAATATGGCGGCACTATGGACGACGGGCAAGTACCCGGTTCAGGAGGTTGTGTCTACCACAAACGAAGGCTTTGCGGTTGTAAAAGTGAATGGAGTGTTCTTCTGCAGCTGCTACGTACCGCCAAGATGGTCGATCGAACAGTTTACCAATATGCTTGATCGGATGACAACGGAGCTAACTGGCCTGACCCCGTTGGTAATAGCGGAGGACTGCAACGCTTGGGCGCTGGAGTGGGCGAGCCGCCTTACCAACCTCAAGGGCCAGATTCTTCTGGAGGCCTTGGCTAGGCTCAGTGTGGACCTAGCCAAAGTGGGTACCAAGAGTACCTACCATAGAAACGGAGAGAATCGATAATCTATGTACCTTTCAGCAGTTCTGGACTGCTTAATAAGTGGAGGGTGGATGATGGCTACACCCATAGCGACCACTTGGCGGTTCGTTATTGTATTGTCCACAATACAAGGCAGCGTGCGGAAGGAGGAGCATCCGCAGATGGAGGACGTCCTACTTTGAGGTAGAGACATTTAAAGAGGCGCTTGAGAGGGAACGAAACTTACGCGGAACCCAGGAACGTTACGGTGAACGACTCGTTATGACACTTACACGAGCGAGCGATGCGACCAAGCCAAGGGAAGTCAAACCGAGGAATGGAAGATCGCCGACCTCCGAAAAACGTGCCATCCACTTCCCTGACTTCTCACTTTCAAGCCCACCGGCCGTGGTCGTCCATCTACGTTGGAACTATCATCGCACCATCACCAGGCTACGTTAAACGGTAGCCTTTCATCCTCAACCGTTCGGATGACACCAAAATTCCGCTGCTGTTCCCGTGCCAACTGGCCCCGGACTTGTTAGAACCAGTGGGCATTGGACTGAACAACGAAGCTCTTAGATCGATGTTGCACAAGTGCTTCTAAGTACAACTATAATAGATGCAGAATCTGTTTCAGTCCCTGAAGTCCAAAAACGTGCCTACCCTGCTCCGATAATTTGTGAAAGCACCTGGAGACTGAACGCATTGTGTAATAAACGTCCCTGGCATTGGGTACAAACTATAGATCCCATGTATCAGGACATAGTACCGTCACTGAATCGGAGGCTCCGAGAGCAGTGCGATCAAGCCAATTGAAGTTAATTTAAGGAAAACACTGCGTACGCTGAACGACCAAGACATTGCGAAAATCTACCATATACAGTCCACCTTTGGAACAAGGAGACAACATCATCGCTCTTCCTGCTGCGAAAGCGCAGCTATTGGCCACGAGTTTTGCACAAGCACACCTAAATCAACTGGCAGACAATGCAGAAACTGTTGCTAGTACTGTAGAGTCTAGTACTCTAGTACCGGAATCTAGTACTCACCTATGGCTGATTAACCCAATGAAAGTTGCTCAGTTCAAAAGACTAAAATCCCAAAAATCTCCTGATCAACATATGGAACTATATCCTCAGGAAATTTCCTCAAAAGTTCATATTTTCATCGCCAAAATCTTCTTCGCAAACAAACAAAAACGTCAGATGCGTACAGAACGCTGTAGAGAAGCTCCTAAAATTGTGGACTCTGCCTAGCTTGCCTACACTCAAAAAAATCAACACGTTGTTTCCACGTGAAATTTCACGTAACTTTCACATGAACAAGCAACCAAATCTTAAAAACTATAAATTAGAAGAAATCTTCTTCAGTAAAATCAGGTAAACATTACGTGTCAGCGAATTGTACGTTAAAAATGCGCTTGTGGCGCCATAAATGAGAAACGCGACAACTACTAAATGTACTCGCTCAATCTAAGTTATCCAGCTTTTGTTATACCTAGCATAATATTCTGGAAATGCTGAGAAGACAAATTGAAATGAATCACAAATTGTTAGACTAATTCCCTAACTAAGTAAACGATTTCCGAATGTCATGGCAAAAGCAACACGCAACTATGGTTTGCTGCAACTTGAACAAGATAGGTAAAAGTTCGTCTTCTGGAAAGAAAGCGAGATTTACGGCTTGCAATTATTATGTTTGTTTACCAATATTACGAAGTAGAGATACTTTGAATCAATTAGGGAAAAGTTTGGCCTCAATTCACGCACTGAGAAAAAAAACTACACTTTTTTTTCGATCTAAGTTGCCAACAAATACATTCGCAACATTTTACTGTTGAGAAACGGTTGGGACAAACACATAATGACCTGTTCTTTTGTTGCTAGTTTTTCATGGTTTTGAAAATGGTCGGAATCATCACATTATTGACTATGGTCATGGTTACAGGGACTATTCTGACATTATAGTAAATGTTTTATCAACTATTTTGAATGGTAGTTTTGACCATGATTATAGGCGGTTGAAAATCATTATTCTGCCCTAGTCATCCTAATTCCCAATAATGGTAAAATTGACGATCAAACTTTTGTCTGTGTGAGCAAACAATAACTAATAAAAAGAGTATTTAAGTTTTACCGTGGATACACGGTAGAATAAATGAACCAAATTGGAAGGTGAACCATATTTTGATTGCCTTTTTTATCACCAGATGGTTCTGTTGACAGCGCTACACGGGTCGCCTAACATGTATAGTTGGAAAAATGAAGTGACTTATACCGTTTATATAGTATATTTGATGTCGATCTATGTGGAAATCACGTAGCCCTTACGTGCATTCAAGGTGTTTATTACTGGTTTTAGCAGTGGACAAAAATTAGATGCGTTTTACATGGAAACAACGTATCGATTTTTCTAAGTGTAGAATACGTGAATCCCCCTTTTGACATAATCAAACTGCCAAAGCTACATTTGATAACAGTAAAATTATCTCTTATTTCTAGAAATTTGAACGAGAATTGTTAACTCAGCATCCAAGTTGTTGTTGAATACAATATTACTGGAAAGTACCCATTAATGTGTACAATTCTCCCCATTTGATACTGAATCTATAATTTGTAAAAATATATCCAATAATGAGTATATGTTATTTAAAGGATTAATAAGGCTTGTTCGCGACAAAATTTGGACACCTCGAAATACGTATATCTCTGGAAATACTTCATCAACGCGTGAAATATTTCACAGACAGATGAACGTATGTCTGTTCATTGTGTAAAATCAATTTTTGGTGATACTACAAGCTTTTAGATCGAAAATGGCGTCGAAAGAAGAGCAAGTGCGAAAACAATTGTGTGCGGTCGCAATGAAAATCCGGATCTGTCAGTAAGAAAACTTGCAAAAAAGTTTGGTTTTCCTGCAAACACTGTCCATAACGTTCTTAAATCTTTTGATACAAGTTTGACATCAGCCAGGAAGGCTGGGAGTGGATCAAAAACGGATCTCAGGAACCACCAGAAGGACGCGAAGGTGAAGCAAATATTGCAGAAGAGACCAGATCTTTCGGTACGTACTGTGGTTAGAAAAATAAAAATCTCCCCAACTTTCGTGCATACTTCCAAGCACCGGCAAGGTATGAAGTCGTTCAAGGTGAGAAAACTGTACCGAACCGTAATGATAAACAGAATGTGATGGGGCTCGCAAGTTGTATCGTGAATATTTGACGAAGACGACGAAGAAAAAGGCCAAGTTTTCCAGAAAATATTTGGTTTGGCAGGCAATATGTAGCGAGCAAGCCAAAGCTTCATCACTACCGGAACGGTAAACAAGGAAACTTGCCGTGAATAATGCTTGAAGAAGCGGTTGTTACCATTTCTACGCATGACGTTTCCTCGCTATTCTAACCTGATTTGGAATCTTGTCACTACGCCAAAGATGTTTTGGAATGGTAAAAAGCGAATGGAGTCCATGTTGTACAGAAAGAGGCGAATTCACCTAACTGCCCGGAATTGCGACCTATCGAGCGGTATTGGCCACTCGTGAAGAGAGAATTCTTTCAATATAAACAACAAGCTACAACTATAGAAAAATTTCGAAAATCTTGGACAAAAGCAGCTAAATCAGTTGCAGAGAAGTCTGTGCAGATCCTCATGGCGGGAGTAAACTTAAATGTTCGTATTAGGAAACTACTAGCAGCCTAATTAAGCAACTGTAATAAGTTTTAAGATGATTTATAATGCACAATTAGATTAATAAAAAATGCATCTTGGATTGAATTTAGTAAATTTGTTTTATTCCAAATACGATCTGTCCAGATTTTGTCGCGAACAAGCTTTAGGTAATTATTTTAATTAGTAAACTTTAGTCCGAAATGGCTGCAAGTGTAGCCATCAATGGATACATTCCAGTAAGAGTACATGTCTCCAATCTCTAAAATTCCTCCATTCATTCTGATAGATCAAAGTCTTCGACATCCCCAAATAAGGTTAAGGTAAAGATCGCTGGAATCCAAAAATGACCCTCATCATGGCCGACAACATCGCCGCTCCGAATTTTTGACGACACAAATTTAAGAAACTACAAAGATTCGCCATGCTTTTCAGATTCTGGCGACCACCATCTCAATTGCCAAATTCGTCCAAACCAAACAATTCCCTCACACTGTCACTCATTTTCCTTTTTTTGCTTCTGTTCACAACTCCCTATGATTCTAAGACACCAAATATTAACAAAAACAAACAAATTGCCTTACTAACTAGACTAGCAAAATTTGGGGGGGCTGGCTGGAGACGATGGAAACAAACAGCGTAAAACTAATAATACTTTCTTTTCTGTCACTCAAAACTGAGAATGAATCGGAATCTATTCGGGTCAGAACAAGTGAAATCGATGCTCTCTCGAAATGTTGATCTGATTGTCCTGTTAGTTGAGGAGGAGGGGGTTTTGTAGCGGGGGGCCGGTCGGTTCCTATCGCCTAACACCTAAACTCGCTGCAGTGTGATCTTAGTTCTCGGTTGCCAACGGCGGCGCACAGTTCGCGAAATCCCGGCTAAAAGCATTTAAAATGGGAAGTACTAGAAGTGGTAGTGGTTGTAGTAGCAGTAGAATTTTAATAGGTAGAAGTAGCAGTAGATGGTAGCAGTAGCAAGTAGCGGTAAGTAGAGAGATTGTTCTGTGCGATTGCGCTCACAAGTGGAAGCGACTTTCAACTTCTAAGTACAGCTTCAATTTCTTCAAGTGCGTTCCTAAATGTGGGGAAAAGGTGGAAAATGATTTTTTTTTGAAAAATAGTAAAAAGACTGCTTTTTTATTCTTTTGAAGTACTAGAATGGGTTCAAACAGATCGAACATCGAAAAAACGCACTTTACAAAAACGGGTTTTATTCTACAAAAAAAAAAAAGAAAAAATATGGAAGATTGTCTAGAAACGAGGATGGCACGCATGCACCAGGAGATTTTGCCATTCAGGATACCTTACATGCTACATGTTGTTATCGGTTGCTTCCCTAAGCTTAGATGTTATTGTTTTCTATGTTACAGGAAGTACTAGATTAGAGTGGATTTTCTTTTTAATCGGTGTTAGTCTATTCTACAGCCTTTTCTGGTTGATTTTTTTATGCGTTATTCAAGTACGACTTATTCACTCGAGTAGAGGTGGTTAGAGGACTACGGTTTTGCGCTAGGACCTATTCAAATGGGAGCAGTAATAAAGGAAAGAAAATTAAAGTAATAGATTTCGAAGAGAAACTAAAACTATCGTGTAAGAAGTAAAGGAAACAAACTTGCACTCACACGCACGCACTCACGCAGCACAAACACAAACAACAAATCAGCGCAGCGCGATACAATTGGCAGAGGGGTGGATGTAAAGAGGGAGAAGGGGGGAAACACGCATACAAAGAAAGGGCATAGAAAAGCGTATAATCACCTCATGTCGTTATCGTTTTCGTCGGCTTTCGCGTAGCGTTCGCGAATTTCCTGCTCCTCATCGCCGGAACCGTAGTCGTCTTCCGGTTCGTAGGCCCGTTCCTGGTACCGTCGCCGGCCGAGGGTTGCAATTTTGCGCTCCTCTTCCTGCTTCAGCTTTTCCACTTCGTCTTGCGACAGGAATGAGAATACTTTTTCTACAAATGAAAAGAAGCACATTGTACTAGAATCTAACGAAATATATCTAGTTGGCGCCGCCGTGAAACTTACCTGGTTTGGGCGTCTGCTTGGTCTGGTCTTCCATTGCATTCTCGAAGAAACGCTTCTTGTCGGAGACACTCTTCGGTGTTTTTGGCGCTGGCGGAGGAGACTGCGGAAAGATCAAGTCGAGAGTGGATTAGTCTGGTGATTTCAGTTCGATTGGCAGTTTTATTGGAAGCTAAATTCAAGGTAGGAAAATTTGAAAACTCAAGTCAGCTTGCATGTGCGTGTGCCGCGCCTGGCCTTCGCTCGTTCCCTCGCCGGGATCATCATTTCTCCATCGAGATAGAGGGCGTTTAGTTCAATTAGTTTCAGATGAATTCAGGTGTCATTGCAATAAGGTTCATTCATTCGCAAGCATAGGATTTTAAGTGCAACAAACAGAAAACGGGATTAAACTCAAACCAGCGTTCCACCATCACGGTTAACTCTTTGTCAATTTGAAAGCTTCGCTTTTTTTTCGGCAATAGAATATATTTTACTTCCGATAGTTCGTACAGCTAAGTATATAAATACACATAATTTAGAGATGCGATTGAAAAAACAAAATTAAAGCTGGCTGCTTCGACGAAAATAAAAACATGCGTTAATCTACTACAATGAATGGAATGGTTTGGTTAAAACATTTTCCTATTTCATCAACAATTCGTTGCTCGTAAAGAGAAAATCTAGTACCACATCCTTCCTGATTAGCCACTATGGAATTATCGTAAATCTAAACTGCACTACTGCTAAAGGCATTTGATTGCACACTATTGCTACTACTACTGACAGCAGTACTAGATTGGTACTGTTGCTGGTCCTGCCTTTGTGGCTGTTGTTGTTTTCGCTGAGTGTGATCATATCCTAATGACAGTGTAGCAGTAGTACTAGGTGGTAAGGACAGAGATGATGGTGTTGTTGATGTGTGTGGTACTAGAGTGCTACTGTAGTTGTAGTTGTTGTGGTTGCCATTTCCATTGTTATTACTACGATGAGGATAATGATGTAGGTGACTTTCATGACCATGGTGAAGATGATGATGATGGTGAGCGGTGTTACTATACGTAGGACTAGCATAATCCAGTGAAGAGGATGATATTGGTATTGGTGCCAGCTGTTGGGGCTGTAGTTGCTGATACTGCGGTCCTAGAAACGGTGGTGGCATCTGAGGCAGTGGTGGTGGCGGTGATAGTGATAGTGCTGGTGTGTAGTAACCAATCGAAGGCGACTGTGAAGTGGGGATTGGAGAGACTATGCCCCTTAAATGGCTTTGGTCACTCACCATGTAGTTGTAACTTGGCATGCCGTAGGGCTGCTGAGGTTGTTGCTGATGGTGCATCGGAGTTTGGGTGTAGGTGTACATCGTGTGCTGAGGAGTAGGAAGCTTCGAATAGTGTACGGGGAATACTTGCACCGGTGGGTAAATCTGTGGATGCAACTGACCCGTCGAACCGGACCAGTGCATTGGTGATTGTGGGTGTGGCACAGGGGAGACGGAATGTTGGGACTCCTGGTCGTAACCAGCGTCTAGGAACGGATTGGTCGATCGAGACAACATCTCATTTCGCATTCTATTCTCCTCCAGTAATACCTGCCGATGGGTTTCTTCCGGAACCAACGCATTTTTTGTGAAATTTTCATGAACAAACTCCGCTCGCTTCTTCGTTGGCAGTACGTCAAATTTAGCCGCAATCAATTCGATCTTTTCGTAATCCGGTAATCGTTCCGTGCTGCGGCTCGTCAAACTGTGCGTCGAACTTCTTATTTCCCGAACTGTGTTGGTTCGGAGATCGTGTTCATATTCAATGAAGTCTCCTTGGCCCCACTCATCCGCCATATTTTGCAGGCCTTCGTTCCGTACAATCTCCGCCTTTTTCAAATATGTTTTCGGTGGTCGAGGCGGTGGCGATCGCCTTGGCGAGCTTTCCCTATTCGCATTCCTATCCTCCTTCAGATATTCCTTTCTGAATGGATTCTCTCGCTCAATCTCGCTGCCTTGTTCTTCCTCGTCTGTTTCCTCCTCAGTTTCGCTCTCTTCATCCTCAGTCTCACTTTCATCTTCCTGGCTTTCTCGTTCAACCTGATCGTCTCCTCTCACGTAACGCGCTCGTGCTCGTTGTTCCCTTTCCTCCTCCGGAGTGGTGCTTCGACTTCGGCTGGAAGCTGTTGGACTTCCGCTTCTTAGAATACCCTTCAACTGCGTCGCCCCGGCATTATTGTTCGCGTCTTTCCACTGCCGTATTTGGGCTTCCCGTTCGGCATTGGCGGCCATGGCTTTCCGATGTTCGCATTCCGGATCGTCCAGATCGAAGCTGACCGACTTTCGGTGGCCGGTTGTGGGAGTCGTTGATCGACTTGCTGGAACTGGGGCTTTCTCCGGTGATGGTTCCTTCGACCCGAACGGGCGACCGTAGGAACTCGGCGAGTAGACTGGAATGTAGCTCTTCGTAGCCGGAAGTGGCGTCGTCAATTTCGAAGAGGCAGAAGAATTGGTGACGGTGGCATTGGTGTTGGTGGAGGTGGTAGTAGTAGTAGTAGCGGTATTGGTAGTACTAGTGGAGGAGGTTATTGAGGTTTTAGAAGGATCGTTTGCATGCAATAACGGCCGGATATTTCCATATCGGCGGTCGACCTACGCGCGGATACACGGATGGGGTTGGGATGCACGTAACGGTTCGTGGTTGGTGGGTTCGGGGAGCGAAAAAAGAAAGAGAAAAATATTGGTTCTATGTGTTGGTTTTCGGTAAATCGAGTGACTACTACTAGCGCGAGATGATGAACGAGGGCACACGATGTGGAAGCGATATGCAGGAACGAGAAGGGAAGTGTTACGAGTGCGAGATATTTTTTTTTTGTAGAACATTTTAGACACAGTATGAAACAGGTAGAATGGGATTTTGATGAGCCGAATGATGTTTTTTTTTACGATTTTAATAACAAATAGGAACGAATTAACACAGTAATTTAGATCGAAACGTTTAGTGTAGAAGTGCGAATATTGAGTGATTGATTAAATGATGGGTAATGTTCCGAATAATGACCAAATTTACTGCGAAAACGAAGATATCCACATCAAAATATACTGAACATAACAACGAACATATTTACAGTTATAAGTAAAAATACAAACATAGCTCGAAGATATAAACAACATTGAAAATTTTGAAAAGAATGCATTATTTAAAAAAAAGAATTTTCCAAATTTGCTCCCTGCAGTGTTTTTCAAAGATAAAAACATGTGTGAATTCATAGTAGATCCAAAGGCGTATTTCGACTACAATATGCAGTCTCCATGAATGTTTAAAGCAAGTTTAAAATCCCCGTACCCCAAATTGGTTTTCACGTGGGATTGCGTATTTCGAGGATTGTACGAAAGTTGTTAACAAGTGCAAGTACACACAGCACACCCTATTCAGACAGTTAGTTGAAAATAGAAAAAAATGTCGCCGTGCTTAGTTAACTCGGCAATGTTGCGCATGAGCCCCTCTATTTCTCTCTCTCGACGCATTCTCTTCCTCTCTCTTTTCTCAAATTTTCTCTCACAACGTCTCCAGATTGATTATGAAAGAGAGAGGATCGGGGGCTTTAATCAGAATAAATTATTCCATGATTAGTCGGTCCTTTTGCTCCAAAAGTTAGATAAAAGAAATTTTCTTTGCATTTAGACCGTGATCTTTCATCTGACATATTTCAACATTCAGTTAGGATTATAACTTATGCGTTGTGTAAAGGGCGAACACGAAATTATTGCGACACCGAAAATGTCATGCCAATTTTCTTATAATGTTTAGAATTAAACCAAAATTTTCCATTTTCTTAACATGTCCTTCTCGTCTTTGACTGTCTTCTTGCTCTTCCGAAGTTCCCGCTTCATCATTGCCCAGTACTGCTCCACCGGGCGCAGCTCCGGACAGTTTGGCGGATTCATGTCCTTTGGAACAAAATGGACAGAATTGGCCTCATACCACTCCAGGACACTTTTAGAATAGTGGCATGATGCCAAATCTGGCCAAAATAGCGGAGCTTTGTCGTGCTGCTGCAAGAACGGCAAAAGGCGCTTCTCGAGGCACTCAGATTTGTAGATCTCGCCATTTACTGTGCCCTTTGTCACGAAAGGCTCAATCCTCAGTCCGCAAGAGCAGATGGCCTGCCAAATGAGATATTTGGAGGCGAACTTTGACATTTTCTTCTTCTTAAATTTGTCGTCCACATAGAACTTGCTCTTGCCGGTGAAAAACTCCAACCCCGGAATTTGCTTAAAATCGGCTTTTATATACGTTTCGTCGTCCATCACACAGCAGCCATATTTTGTCAGCATCTTCTCGTAGAGCTTCCGTGCCCGAGTTTTAGCCGTCGATTGTTGCCGCTCATCGCGGTTTGGGAAGTTCTGTACCTTGTATGTATGTAGTCCAGCTCTCTTCTTTGCATTCTGGACGTAGCTCTGCGACATGCCGATCTTTTTAGCCAAATCACGGCATGAGACGTTGGGATTTGCTTTAATCATCCGCTTCACCTTTCCCTCCGTCTTTTTGTTCTCCGGTCCCGGTTTTCTTCCAGCACCTTTGCCGTGGTTCAACGTCAACCGCTCCTGAAACCGCTTCAACACTCTGGAGACGGTTGAATGGTGAATGTTCAACATTTTTCCCAACTGCCGGTACGACAGGTCAGGAAATTCCAGGTGTTTGGAAAGAATTTGTTCTCTAGACTCGCGTTGGGTCACCTCAATTTTCGTTGAATCGAACTCGAATACGACTTCGAGTTTGACAGCATGTAAACAATACACATCAATGAGAAAGTGTGCAAAATTTGGTTGATTTTTAACCAATGGTAAAAAAGTTATGCCCTGTTGAATGTGTCGCAATAATTTCGTGTTCGCCCTTTAATTCTATAGGTACAGTATAGAGCCATCGGGTCCTCCCTTAGCTCAGTCGGTAAAGGTGCGGCTAGGAAGCAATACCATGCTGGAGGGGGCTGGGTTCGATTCCTGTTTTGATCTAGAGATTTTTCGTTGATGAAAATGTTTGGACTCCCTACCCGAGTAAAGTTTAACGTCGTAGAGATAGCAATTCGAAACCTTATTTTGATATCAACATCAAATTAAAATCAAAATTTGATTTCTCTTCACAATTGTCAAATTCTATATCACATTTAGTTTTCATCTTGCTGTAATCTTGCGTTCACTTTCCTTTGAGAAAGGTCGCTTTGTTTTTATTGTCTTGACAGATTATGAACTAAAATACTCAATTTGGTATTAACAGGAAAAAATGTACAGCATATTGACGTTTCAGTTTGCTCTCACTGATAGCAGGATCAGTTTTAAATTTGATGTCAAAGGAATAAATTTTTCCTATTAATTTTGATCTTTTAACCGTTAAAACGACAGCGACCTAATTAATCATTATCGGCAATTTCACAACATCATGTTGAGTTTTCAATTTGATCTCAAACTTTTCACTAGATGCCAATCACTAGATGCCAATCATCGATTGCTTGCATAAAGCGGCTTTCTTCCCTATCTCAGACATCAAAATCGAATATCTTGAATTTTTTGTAACATCTGTTTTCCAACCTTATCGCTTGTCAGTAACATCAATTGAGCCACATTTATCATCAATTTTCATGCAGCAAAGATCTACGGAAAAGAACAAAAATAATAATCAATCGGACAGATTCCATGTCGGATCGAAGTCAGAGTGATTACAGCCTGCGTATACACAATAAAGGGGTTGAAGTCGGGCGGATTTCCACTAAAATCAGGACAGCGTTAGGTTATTGATCGGTTTAAGGCCACGTTTTAGGCAGCTCAAGTTAGTTTTTTTTTTGGAATGTCGCCCAAAGCTCTGTTGACAAATAGGAACCTTAGTCGAATCAATGATCGATCTGCAGAAGTTGTGTGGTCCTCTCAACGTTTTCAAAATATTTTACATCGATTGATTTTAGACTTGTTTAGCTCTGGATATGTGTATTATGTCGATGTGTTTTTTCTAAGCGTTGGAAGTTTCCACAATAGTTTATGTTTGATATCATCTGATCATCTGACTATCGGTTTCAATGAGGAATTGATGGGGAAAAACCTGGGAACAAGGCGCAAAAATTCAATTGACAGCTTCTTAAGTTTGTCATATTACATATCAAGTAAATCGTCTTCATGGCAGTCCATGTCAATATTTTACTTCCAAAGAGCTTTCTCAGTAGCCTTGATACGAATACTTGCGTAATTCTCTTCCGTTATGCTACGTCAACTCCTAAGTGCCTTAGATCCCTTCTCAGCCAAAATCAATGCATTTTGATTTTCGTTTCCGAGTTTCAGGTCACGAAGCCGATTGCTGGCCTATCAGTATATGTCCAGACAACCAAAACGCAAGTATATAGGAAGTTGTTTTTCTGGTATATAAACTAGCAAACAAATCGTAAAGATTGCAAAAATTTGGCTTATACGTGTTGAAGTGGAGGTCTTATTCGTGCAAATTCTATTGTTTTCCTCAACGAGTTGATTTGACATCGTATGCGATTTGATCTGTTCTAACAAATTCGATTTAAAAAGTCTAACGATGTAAATCCGATTTAGTTTGTGACGCAGTACGATGGATAAATGACACACCGTATATAAGTCGAAAATTTGCACGCTTCACGATTTTACCTAAACAAAATACGATTAAGGTCACAATTATATGCGATTTTCACTTAGGCCGTAACAATAAACAATAAAATCTGAACTCTGTTATATGACTTGTAGTTGTCTGGGTGTCGCATATTACTCCTTTTTCTTGTACAGATTTTAAAACAAAATGAGTTGCTACTGCAACGGATTACTTCATGACTTCACCACCGTTTGATACTTATTTTTAAATTAACCGAAGAGGAATAAATTGGTGAGACCTATCAGTATGACAAATATAGAAATCGGCGAGAGTGCATCTTCAGTGTTTCAAAACAAAAGGTGTAAAAATTCATGAATTTCACACTATAAGATAGGGTAGGGAACGACTTCAGCTTCGCGACGAGACCCTATTCCAAACACGGGGTAAACGATAGCTTCTTCTTCATCTTTCTTCGTGTTTCAAGCTTATTGCTTTCGCTATTAGCTTATTTTTTGCTCTAAACTGAGTGTTAAATGCACTTCTACAGTTATTAATTAAAAGCTTTCGATACCAGATTTTTGCATTTGTATGAATGTGTGGCAAGTGTAGTGGAGTCGAGAAATTTCCTTATTTAGAGTTTTTCCCTATAGGCGTGTACTTTTGTCGCTCAGCACAACAACATTGTTTTGCTGAGAAGGGGCTTCATAATATCGCTCGATTATCCACAAGCTTTATCAGGTTTACGGGAAAAAAAATGAAAGGGCGAATAAACAGAACAAGCGTTTCCGAAGAAGCAATAATACAATTAGCTGAATACAGGCTGCTTAGTAGCTGCATAAGCATTTTGGACGTTTTTGTTTATCAGCAGCATAGTGGTTGATTAAGAAACAAAGACGAAATGAGCAAACATCTTTGTCTTGAACAAGCAAGTTGAAAGCTTAACAAGACTGCATATCAGCGTATGAGCCCCATATGACAAAAAAGATAACAGATTTTGCAGTTAGGCTTGCCACTATTCACTTTGATTTCTTTGAATTCGTTCTACGATTGCACATTTCAGAATCTGTTTTTCAAAATATGATATATGATGAACTTGTGGCGCTTGAATAATCGTACTATTTTGCCTAACACAGCATTGCACTAACCATCATACACGACGACGGACAATGCAATGAGACCAAAGCTAGATTTTTATACAAAATAGCTGGAATTTTGGCTAGTGGCTAGAAATAACCGGAATTTTCATTTTTTTTAGTCACCACTTCCGAAGTTAAACAATTCGAGCACCTTTTGATTTCTATAGTTTAGTGCATAGTTTGTTGAGGAATTTGAATTACGATCTTGGAGATGATGTTGAAACGACTCGTAAATCAGTCGGCGCCGTTGGAATTTTCTGAGACAACTAATCTCTGAACATGCCTTCTTTCCGAAAGGAAGTAAAGCCGTTGGTCCCGGCCTATCTGTTGATGGGTTCGATGTGTGGGGTAAAAATCGTCTCCATCGCGTGACGAACCACCGTCAGACTGAAAGTCACGTAGATACGAAACAACAACAACAACAATTTAAACAAGATCATCGTCGTGAGGGCTTACAATCTTCATATGAACGAGACAGTGGCGTCGCGTTCATATTTGCAGCTGGTGCACTACCCAACCTATTTTGGCTCTTTCGGAAGTAATTAACCTTGTGAAATTTGTTTTAGCAGCTGTTGATTCCTACAAAATATCGTACGATTAACTAGCAATTCATTCTTTCGAGCAAACAAAGAAAAGTCTGTGGACGTGGTTGCATTCCACAAACTACACTTAGTTTATGGATCTCATTTTCCATGAACATTGCTTGGCCCATGCATGTACAACGTTTTCAATAATCATCTCGTAATTATGAGCGAATTCCAGTGAGAAAGTCTTACACTGTATTGTCTCATCCGGGGAAAGATTACATTTCTATAAGTTGGTATCAGAATCCTGGCTAGGATTTACCAATCACCCGATACATGAATTCAAGCTGATTTAAAGCTGAATAAACAGCCTTCTGAAAAAGCATTTTCCTACATAAGGTCTCATTCAACCCAATTTATTTTTGATGGGAATCATGAGCAATTCTATGTTGAATTCGATAGTAATCCTGAGCAAAATGTGGTCTCTCTCTCTCTCTCTTTCTACGAGATTCGTATCCTGAACAAAACTCTCAAAGTTTTTAAATGTTCGGGTAAATTCTGAATCTTTTGAAGGAAACGTTAAAACCGAAGAGTTACTTTTTCGAAAGACACTTAGAGAGCAAGATCAAGTCACGATAAAATGCAATAGTGGAAATCAAAAATACTTAAAACAAACACGTATAATTTTAACATTATTTGGCTACAGATTCACGATTAATTTAAAAAAACATCCCCTCCATGAGACAGAGAAGCATTTTCAGTATTTCAAAAGGAACATGCTCAAAACTCTGACAAAAAAATCTTTGTTACTGCAACAGCGAATTACTAAATCGAAGTTTCACAAGACCATTTCTCAATATACTCAGTAAAATTAGCTTAGAATGTCGGAGGCGAATCCGAAGAAGTGATAAACATTTATATTTCTCACGCCAAAGTCACGAGTTCAAACGTCGACTCCGGACAAGAAACGAAAAATACCCGAAAAAGATGTTCGAGTAACTACGACGGGACAAGAACCAGCCCAAGGCTGAAAATCGCGATAATCAATCATCATAAGCTTAGAATACTTGGTTGAAATGTCGAACAAGATACTTTCACACTCTTGGGTTGACAGTTTTCTGCAGGATTCGCTCAGACTTCTGATCAGAGGTTGCTACTCTGTTATTGCCAAATCAGCTGTTATTACACAGAGAACCAACAGATGATGCTTGGAACCAGCATACATCCTCAATGTGTAAAAACTGGTGATCCCAAACCAAGTCAATACCGGCGCCGGTGTCGCCCGAATGCAGGTCAAGTAGAGAATGAGCAGGAATATGTTGACGTGATACTCGCTTTATTGGAAACCGAGAACACCTCTGAACTCCCACGAGGGATCACTGGGATGTTGAATAAAATGGTTGGGTTTGCAGCGGGATCCGTTTTGGTAAACGGTGTACTGAATTCAACTGACGTCGGCAGTGAATGAGATGTTTAACTATGTTCCCGATTTATTCTCTGTACAGAGATGCACACTAAACTTATTCAAATTTTGGCACCGATTTAAACCAACAGTAAGAATGCTGTTGGGGCCACTCACAAGTAAAGTAGTTTATTTCAATGGAATACAATAATACGTTAAAAACATCGAGTTTGAGGACCGATTTAAACCAACAGTATGGATGCTGTTGGGGCCACTTACAGATGTGGATGGTTTATTCCACCAGAATATAAACATATGTTATAACATCGAGTTTGAAGACCGATTTAAACCAACAGTAAGGATGCTGTTGGGGCCACTCACAAATGTGGGTGGTTTATTGCAATGGAATACGATAAAACGAATTTGAAGACCTGAAAGAATCGACAAATATACTTTCGTAATACATGGTAGAATCCACTTTCTGCTATGGCCAAAACAGTCAAGCAACTACGCTCAATGGTTTGTTCTAACTGCCAGCTCCACATCAGAGCGCGGAAGCTGTACATCGTGAGGCACTTTGTGTCTACCGGATATATCCATCCGGCATTTACAAAATCCTCTCTCTACAGGAGAGAGGTTTGTTTGTTTGTTTGTTTATTTGCGACACTTTACACATTCGTGAGCATTCGTGTCGGAAGGAGAGAGGTGAGAGCGCCGAAAGGATGCTTGGTTCAGGCCTCCCGACAGTTTTGCGCTACAGTAAAATGTAGCAGAAGCTGAAGAAGAAACCCAGGGCAACGTGGCTTCGTCGTTCCGCTTCTAGGGCTAAGAGGTTGGAGGAATCGGCTAAACGATTAGGAAGTATCTGGGTAAGGAGGAAGATAGCAATCGTTATGCGGAAGCGGTGGTTGAGCAGCAGGCAATCACCCAGAAGGAGCGGGTGAAGGTGCTGGTGAAGTTCCTTTGTGGCTGACGATCAGCGAAAAGGGAATGTCCAAGCCGCTGTTCTATTTGTTGAACGGGAAGTGCCAACCGAAGGCATCAAGAAAACAAAGAAGAATCACGTGAAAGAGGTTATGTTTTTTTTTTGGCTGGACATAGGACCATTATGCCAAGAGATTACTGGAAGATATGAACGGTTTGAAGATGAACGTTGTACCGAAGACCGCCAACCCTCCCAAGGTCCCCCAGCTGCTATCGATAGAAAATTTTCTGTTGCGTAATGGATGATAAAAACCTACATTAAGGCGGACGTTCAATCGATTCCAGGTCATCAGTTTTACACTGCAAGAGGCAAGTTCGATATCCCAGAGCAAAAAACCTTGAAATTGGACAAGAAATTCATGGTTTTACAAGCGATTTGTACGTACGGGATGCGATATGCTCCATTCGTGACGATTTGAACATGAATAGCCAAGTGTGTGTAGAAGAATGTCTACAAAAATGTCTTCTTGCCCACCAATTTTGACCTGAATTGGCGGCATGCCACTACTCAATGCAGGTGCCGGAATGCTATCAGCTTCGTACTGAAGGACCTAAATCCTTCAAAAACCCTTGAGTTGTGACCAATCGAAAAATATTGGGCCATAATGAAGCAGGAATTACGCAAACATCCCAAGACAGCCAAAAGAGTTAAAACCACGCAATCCAAAGTAATTAAAGAATTTTTATTTAAGGTCTGTATCCACATTAATCCGGACAGCTTCATATCACTGTAACTTTTGCAATTTTGAAAAATTTCGCTGATGTATAGCTGGGAATCTTTGAAAAAGAATAAGATTGGTGTTTACATTCCATGTTAAGTGTACAAAATGGCGACGGATGAAAAGCCCTTGCGCGAGCGGATTTGGTACGGACGTAAGACAAATCCTGATTTGTTAATACGGGGACTTGCAAAAATATTGGATTTTCCTAAATCCGCTGTTCACGGTGTTCAAATCATTTTTGGAAAATGAAAAACATATTGAAGGAAAACCCGAATCTCTCTGTTCGAAGGGTGGCTCGTAAAATAGGAATGTCACTGAGTTTTGTTAAAAAAAAATCGAAAGTCAAAGTCTTGTAAAATAAAAACGTCTTGTAAAATGATAGATCGCAACGGCGCAACAGGGATCTCCCTTAGCTCAGTCGGTAAAGGCACTACAGGCACAATCTACAAAGAGATTTACCAGAAAGAGTGCCTGCAGTAGCAATTGCTACTTATCATCGACGACCACAAAGAAAAAACCTTTGTTCTTGCCCAATTTGGCATCATACCGTAATGCTAAAATTTGTGATGGAGTGGTACACAACAAATCAAGTGAATATTGTACCAAAATTGACCAGAGTTACGTCCAATCGAGAGATATTGGGCTCTGATGAAGCGGAAGGTTTCTGGAAAGAAAGAAGGAATCGAAGGTACTAAACACTTCCAAAAAAGTCTGTACAAACCCTAAAGGTTGGAGTTATGTTCAAAGTTTAATTTTATGCAAATACTGAATAACTATGTTCTGACTTTGAGAGTTGTTAAATCATATCCCATGAATCTGAAATAAACAATTGGAATTTAATGCGAAATTTGTGTTTTATTAAAGTTTTGAGGTGTCCACATTATTCTGGATACAGACCTTAAATTTGACAGATAGATTTTTTTGTCAATAACCCAGACTTATTGCTGACAGACGAGTCCGTAGTCTTCTCGAGAATTAGCCACTCCAGAATAGAGTGAATATCTGATTATTTAAACATTTTAGCAATTTATTTTTGAAATCTCCACAGGACTGAAGCGACTGTCATCCACGAACAACAATCATGAAGCCGTAAACTTGGTGCTGTGTGTGGTGCTAATTTGACAGCTCGGTTTTTTTGAAGGCTTTATGCAGCAAACACGATATGCGCGTTGGAAGTTGACGTGATTTTCCGTTAATTTGATTCGAGAGTTAAGTCTTCCATGTTGTACTTAGTGCAGCAGTGATTATCACAGCGATAGTATTTTTTCAGAAGAAATATTGTAAGGAATTATAATCCGTTGTGAACCGAGCTTAAAATGTTAAAATCGCCACTAGCACCACACCAAACGTGGCAGGGTTCGAGATCTAACGCTTTCTTCAGTCCTCTGGAAATCTCAAGGCTTTATGAACAAAAATCCAATTGGAAAACAGCCTTAACAGCAAGGTATGTCTATTCGACTATTTTTCATTTGTTGCTTTCAGCTTGGACCAAAAGCCGCGCCACTGTATTTGTCACTTGAATTTCGGCGAAGTAATCAATCTTCTTGATTTGATGTCTTCGATTCGATTGGACAATTTTGTGCCAAAAAAATTGTGGGTTCGATCGGTTTTGTTTTGTTCTGACAGATTTTTCAAGTTTTATGACGAGGACCAAAGTTAACTCAACACTTTGAAATTTCTTCCATTTAAAGCAATCCGATTAAAAAAACAAAACATAATACAGCAACAAGGCTTTCCATCAAGGAACCATGCTCAAAAATCCAAAATTTCAAACATTCATTGAATAATAATCATTCAAAGCAAAAACCAAAACCGTGAAAACTAAAACGAAATCAGCGAAAAAGATGAACAACAGTCAGAGTAAAAGAGACCAAAGTTTTGAGCTAAAAAAAACATCTCCTTCATAATTACCAATTACGATCGGTTGTCGCATTCGAATTTTCGAAGTGCCATCTGTGCGCTACAAAATAAGTCGGTTTCCAAAACAAAACAAAAAAGAATGATCCAAGTGTGCTTTGTGTGAGTGTTTGTGAGCAAAAAAACTGAGACATCATTGACCTTTTAAAAGTAAATAGAAAACGCCACCGCAAGTTTCGATTTCCTTTTATATTTAAATCAACAATTACTTTTCCTTTATAAACTTCACTTAGTTTCGTTCTTAATAGGATCCCGTCTCTTCCCGTAACGTCGCGTCTCAATATAGAATAATAATATACACATTCATAGTAATCGATAAGGATGAACCAGAAGTGATGAGAAAACCGTGTGAATTGATCTCTATTTTTGTTTTTGTTTTGTTTTTTTGTAAACTGGTGGTGGTTGTAGATAAATGCAACTTCTGTTCGCCCCTCCCCCCATTGTATAACAACAATCTAAAGTCGAGTCGAGGAAAAATATATTCTTATATATGTCTGCTACACATCTTCTTCTTTGTTCAGGTGCAAGTATTGTGCTTAAGTGGTCTTTGAATTGAGACGCCGTTTCACCCCCGTCTTCGCTATGAACTAACTCCGAACTACACGTGAAAAAATCTACACGCAAAATATGAAACGTTCACCGGTTTTGGTCGGAAAATTGAACCGAGAGTCGAAGGAGGAAAATTTAACTCATAGATGCCATTTCCCTACACGACAATTGTTAGTAGTTTGTTCCTATTAATCCGCTGTTTTCCAACACATGCACCGACATCTTTGATCGAACTTAGTAGTTACCTTATAGTTAGTGAAACATGTACGTGAAAATTGCGTCCAGAGATTGGTTGAGTTTGAGTAATATGTTGACATGTACATCTTGAAT
>JASCZW010004846.1:39415-75680 GCA_034211315.2 Aedes japonicus
CGAGATTGTTGAGACTTTTAAACAGTCGGTATACAGCTGCTGAGTTTAGTGTAGTATATTGGCAAACAGTACAGTACTGCGTATAGTTTTCTGGACATCGGATATCGACGAGAGACAGTCATTTTGCGTTTAACCTACGATGTACAATGCAATAACAATTGTGTTTTGATTCGCTTCGATATTTCAACTGACAATAAACGGCTCCACTATGGGCAAACATTGTTTCGCTTAGCGTTATGCTTCTTTCTAATTTTGTAACAAACATGATTTAACAGAACCAAGAAAAAAAAAAGATCCTTTTTTGTTGATATCAGATTTCTCCTATCTATTGCGTGAGGGGTTTCAAGAGATGGAAGTGAGTGTAAAATGGTTTGTTTTGTATCTTCATTACCTACAATAAACGATTTGGTCCAACGAGTTTTTGTTGTATGTGACATTTAATGCGAAAAACAGAATTGCAAATTTGACTAACGTTATGCAGTTATGAATGTTTATGGTTTTTTTTTCTCGTACTATTTTCCAACATTTATCTTGGATCTATATTATATAACTCGAAACTCGTCTTTGTTCTCTATTAAAATAAGTCTCACCGTGGTCGTCTTCTTTCAAAAGAGGATTTCTTACGATTTATTATCTTTTCAAGGGCGGGAATCATTTCAGTGTTTTTGTATTTGTATTTTTGTTATTGGGTTTTTTAATTTTTCTCTGGGTTGGTATTCTGAACGAATATCATTCAATTTTACACTTTCTTTTTTCGGCTTCGCTCCTCCAACGAGGAACAGCTAGAGAATTGACTCTGGAAACTGATTGTGCTAGTGTATTTGTTTGTTTGTTAGTAATTGAAAAACAAAAACCTAAATAATCTTTTTACTATCTGCGTTTGCTTTCTTATTTTTCACAGCCTAAATTATTAGTTGATCTCGAAATAAAGAGAATAGCCTTTAGCACTATCATCGTTTCAAGTTCTAGCAACTTGTTTGGAACCTTCTTTCATCTAAAATTGCCTATTAGTGAACTTCGATAAGTACGAATTCGACAAAAATCTACTTCTGTGTTTTATTCCGTATGGCAGCATAGTTGTTTGGATTAATGTAAGCATCATCCTTTGTGTCTTCTGTCGAAATTTGTGTGACTAAAAACCAATTTTCAAACAAACTTTATTCCAGAAAAAAATATTCAACGAAACGCAGTCGATGATCAGCAGTTGTTCCTAACCTTGTTCTTTATTAAGGTTTATATGCTTCTGTAGCAATTCAAATTCATTTTCATAATTACAGCTTCAGATATATCGCCTCAATTCAAAACAGTGGATAAATGCTCTTACTACTAACATCCATCAAGAAGAGGAGAAGTGAAAGGACTAGTAAAGGGTGTTTCGATCAAAATTTGGTCAACTTAAAACTAACACATTTCCTTTCATCGTGCATTAAATTTTTTTTGCAAACCCCTCATTTTGAAGATGTGTGCGTGTAGCATCATGCCTCTATTTCAAAATTTTGCACGTGCTGGTGAAAATCCAAACTACTCTCACGCCAAGTTGGCGAAATTGTTGAATGTGCCTAAATCAACTGTTACCAACGTATTAAAAGTGTTCGGTGAACGTTTGTCGACAGCCAGGGAGGCTGGATCGGGGGGAAATCGAATGTCGGAGCCCACAGCGACGACAAAAAAGTTACCCATTGTTTCGAGCGGAACCCCAACCTCTCCGTCCGAGATGTCGCAAAAAAGCTGGAAATGGCGCCTTCAACCGTGGATAGCGCTAAAATACGAGCTGGACTGTCGACTTACAAGAAAGTGGTGACTCCAAATCGTGACGATAAACAAAACACGTCGGCCAAAGCATGAGCGCGAATGAAACTTACGTCAAGGCAGACTTTAAACAGCTTCCTGGACAGGAATTTTATACGACAACCGGACGGGGAAAGGTGGCAGATACCAGGAAATTTATCTGAGCGAGTGCCTACAAAAACGTCTACTGCCATTGTGGAAAAAAGGGCATGGATTGGTATGCTGCCAACAACGTCCAAGTGGTGCCCAAGGACAAGAACCCTCACAAAACACCTGAGCTCCGCCCAATCGAACAATATTGGGCCATCGTCAAGCGGAACCTTAAAAAGACTCAAAAAGCTGGTGTAAGCGAGAAACCAAGGCGTCGATCTGTAAAATTTGGAAGGCATCTGCATAGAATTATCTCAAATTATGATATAGCGCCCACTATATCACAAACCATTGCAGTTGGTTGAGCGGATTGAGAAAAAAATGAAATAATTGGGTATAGGATGAAGTACGGTTAGTACGAAAAAGATGAGCTTGGAAATCAATAGAAGCAAAAACTTGCCAGAAGGCATGAAATGTTTCTACATGCTCTAATTTCACCGAATTCTTCAATAGTAATTTTATATGCTTTCATAGAAAAGATAACCTTGATTTACCAATTGAAAACTATTTTTGGCTACCCCAAACAGCATTTCTATCGTGTGCTAAAATCGGTTCAAAGCGGCTTTTACCTTGATTTCCCAATGTAAAACCACCATCAAACTTTGTGTATGGACTCAACAGCGTCTATATTGTTGGTTTAAATTAGAAATCATATTTAAATACCTCCATTGCACATGTCCGTAAAATCTTAAAAATGGAAACAGTTTTACTCCTTGAGGATGTATTTTAGGTTCAAGCATCATCTGTTGATTTGAGAAACGATTTTATCAAGCAGTCGTCTAATATAGACGACATTCACGTCTGGAGACATTTCAAGTCTCCACAAACATCTCTGATCGCAATTCCCAAACACTAGGAAATTATGTGAATTTTATGAATTTTACACGAGACGTAATTCCTGTATGTTAAAAGTCGAAGAACGTGATAAAAGATTTCGTGTAAAATTATGTCTCCTGAAACTGACAAATACGCAATTAGACAATGTGTTGGATTGAATTGATTTTCTCATCTCTTTAAACTCTTTCTTATGTGCTAATGGACGCTTGCATGTGTCGGTCTCAGGGGACGGGAATTTACATGTAATTTTGGTAGTTTGCATAGTAGCTTCGCCAGCAATAGGCTCTCCTTTCTGTTTGACTTGATCAATAACCACTGATTGTCCTCATCATTCCGTTGTATGAAGGGACAAAAACGGGTTGGGTGGATCGATTGGCGACATCACGTATACGTTTCCACAGGGATAATAAGAATCTCCTTCCAACGACAAGATTGGTAAAAAAGCGAGCTATCTAACATGAGGATGCTCCAATGGGCGTGGAGAAGAGCCCACCCTTTATTCACAAACTGTTGGCAATGGGGAGTTAACATTCCCACTCTCTCATCCTGTCTGCTCGGGTGCCCTGGTGGTCCCTCTCATTCCCCAGTATTAGCATGGGATACTCATATAAATATGTATTAATAGTGAATAAAATAGCGATATAGTGGGTCTCAGAATTTCGTGAAAATTAGTAGTTTTGTTCCTTATCAAAATAATAGTAGACACTTTTTTTTATTTTTGCATTAGGGTGACCATTTGCATGTTAGAGCGGGTTCAAAAATTGTTTTTTTTTTATTTTCCCGAAAATGACTTTTTTTAAAACATAACTTTTGAATCACTGAACCGATTTCAAATATTAACACCAAATGAAAGATAAATTGACATACTATCTTATGATGATTAAACATAAGGTAATAACAAATATGATGGCACTGAAAAATTGGAATTTTGTTGGAAACATTGATTATATTTGTATTTTTCGATTTTCACGGTGTCTGACTAGAGGATGCTGTACGATTTTATATTTTTTTCTTGCAAAGTTAGACTGTTTTACAAAATATATCAAAAAATTAAAGGAGAATCATTTTACGTTTTCGAGATATTTTTTTTTATGTTATCAAGTTTTAGATTCTTGCGCCATACCCATATACGACTCATGTGTTTCCATTGATTTATGGTGACTGTAACATAGTCATATAATCTACGCTTATTTCAATTTCGTATTATAGACTAACATGGATTTCCCAAACACTTCAATCAAATTTTTGAAACCTGACATTGAAATGGTCACCCTAATGCAAAAATAATTAAAAAAATGTGTCTAATATTTTCTGATAAGTATCAAAACTACAAATTTTCACGGAATTATGAGAAACACAACATCGGTATTTTATGAAATGGTTGTATATTTATACAAAAAAAAATGTACAACAAACACACGCTTTTCTGCGCGAACACTACTGCCATCTGTTGAGTACAATGTGACATCAAATAAACTGATCAGACTTCGTTAGTGCGTAAGCGTCACACCAGGTAAAAGAACACTCGCTTCACTAGTGGCATGGAACGGTCAAAACTTGGTCGACTCAAACGTGACGTAGTTATTTTGAATCGTGCATTAAAAACCTGAACACCCATGATTTTGTAGGTGTATGCGTACGACTCTATTTTGTTTTTGCCATTTTCTAATTAGTTGTCAAAATGGCGTCGAAGCAAGAAGAGCAGCGTATAAAAATTATTCCCACGTCGACTTGGCAAAATCACTGACGAATGTTATAACAGTGTTCGGAAACGTCTGACGATTGCCAGGAAGCCGGGGTTTGGAAGAAACCGAGACCAGAAAGCGGCAGCCCCCGGAAAAATAGTGGCCAGCATTTTCAAACGCAATTAGACACAACAGTCCCATACTAACAGACACACCAAATCGAGATAATAAGCAAACCGCAACAGCCAAAGGAAGGGTGCGTAAGTTGTACACGATTTTGTTGATCAAGTTTGATTGCGTCGTAACCCAAGTAACATTGCCAAAATCATCCAGCTTTATTGAGTTTTATTGAAGTTTTATGAAAGCCACTAGAAATCAATTCGGTTTTATCATGGCAGCAAGAGGTGTCAACAGGTTTCAAATTTTAACCAGGTTTATAAGAACATACACAGCTTCTTTACAGCAATCTTAAAACCTTGACTCATAAAATTCCTTACACTCCTATCAAAGGTTTTATTTTGACTTTATAAACTCTGAAAATGCTGTTTTGAAATGCCGTTTTAGGACTCACTCATTTTATCTTATTATGGTCAGCATTTTAAAACCATTTTGCCATTGCTAAGATAAATTGGCTTTTTGGCAAAACCGTGATTTCTTCCAATCGCCATATTGAAATATTTGAAATAATTAAAATGTTGAAAAATAAATACAACAAATTTTAAATGTTATACAATTTAACTGTAGATCATATACCAACTTCTATATCCTTTTAGATAACCTTATTGAATGCCATCAATTTTCAGGAGTTTCATGATTAATTTAACGAATATATTTCTTTCAATTTTATTTTTGTTGTTATAAATTCGCATAATTTCCGAGGTGCATTAATTTTCGGCTCTTATCGTGCCAATATTCACCATAAAATTAAATGCGCATGTGATTTGGAGTATATAAGCGATAAAAAACTCAATTTGTTTTGGATATTTTGCTATCAAACAAATTTCCCGCAACACTAGAACTTTTTTCTTAGCCATTATTTACTGTTAAATGAATCAGAAGGGCAGAGAATCGAACAAAGCAGAACAACAAAAACCAACCACTATATCGCCGTTAAGTTTAACAGCGGTGGCCATTTGGCCCTATGCTGGTTTGGATGGCAGCCAATAGGTTTTATGATGGTTTTCAAGTGGTCATAACATCTTTCACTAGCACATTTTTAAAATCTTTATGGTCTTAGAAAGGTTTTATTATTTTGTTTTCACAACCGTCTAACCGAGTGGGCCACTTTGTACACATTTCGGCTTTAAAGATGCATAGAAAAACAGTTTTGTATGAAGTTTCATCAACAAAGCCGGGAGGAGTGCTATACGGCTGGAATAGAACTGAAATTGTTACTTGGGAATGGACGATGAAACATACGTCAAGACTGATTTCAAGTAGCTCCCAGGTGAAGAGTCGGCTACCGAAAAGGGAAAGTTCAAGATAAGTTTGAGCAGAAAAAAATGTCAAAGTTCCCGAAAGAAATACTTGGTTAGGCGGGCGATTTTCACCTGTGTGCCAAAGAGCAAAAGTTTCTTCACAACTGGCACTGTCAACCAAGTTATTTTTGTAAAGAAATGCTTGCAAAAACGCTTATTGCCTCTTTTTTGAAGAAACATAATTGTTCCGTGCTGTTTTGGCCTGACCTCGCTTCATGCCACTACGGAAAAATGGCTCAAGAATGGTATACCGCCAATAGTGTGCAAATCGTACCCAAGAAAAAAAATCCCAAACTCGCTGGAACTGCGCCCAATTGAAAAAGATTGTGCAATCGTACAGAGAAACCTCAAAATACAGTTGGAAGCGAAAAACAGTTCAAGGCAAATTGGCGTTCAGCATAAAATAAAGTGGATCTAACAGCGTTGCAAAACTTGATGGAAGGTGTGAAACGTAAAGCCCGGCAGTTCGCGTTTGGAAAACCTCAGTCGTTTCTCCAATCATTTTCAAAATATTCGCCCTAATTGATCGGGAATATTTTTACGCGTCGATTCCAATATTGAAAACTATTGATCTTCAACATTAAACTATTGAAAATAACGCAAATAGAACGTGATGTCTTAAAATTTCGTTTTGCAGAGTAAATTCACTAAATGCCAAGTACTTTCCTATCACAGACTTCAGATGTAAGTTAGGGAGATATTCAGCAGTGGACGATATCAAGATAAGAGGCGAATGACCAATGGGTTCAAGCTTCTCTAATAAATAACAACAACAACAACAACGATATCAAGATGGTACACCTTCGCTAAATAGTTCATTCACTCGGCAGCCTTGGAGCTGTCCAGAGCGGCCATTAGCCAGTACTAAATTAGCAGCTAACGGTGAAAAATATCCTGGAGGGTACTCGGGCGAGGACCATTGGCCAGGTAGCTGATGGCGCTAGCGCCTTTGGCTAGGTAACCATTGCTACTCATTTCTATTTACAGGTATTCCACAAAGCAGCTCAAACTTTCTAGGAACCATTGATGAATATGTAGCCAGATGGTAGGTATAGCCGCATTCATCGGTCTGCACAAATTGCCTTCGTCTTCCGCTTCGCCTGTTTAGGCAACTGTAACCGAGACATCTTCCCTTGCAAATAGGGTTCACCAGTAGCATGTATAGAGCAGTCATTTATCATTACTCCAGTCGCCAAATCCTTCCGTTAAAGGTCCAGAATAGATAGAGTATTCACGATACTCTAACTTCCTGTGCCACTCGTGGATGTGACATTTCATGTGACACTGATCACCCTTTCCATCTTTGGAAAATGATAGAGACCCTTGCTTCTCATCACAAAAGCAGCTGAGGTCGAAATTGACTCGTACTCTGCACGAGCCCACCGACACGAGGTTCATATCGAGTTCAGGAACAAGTAGCAATTCAGGCATGAATGGTTGGTCAATTGTATTATGTTGTCCTTATGTTGTAGAACGCGCGATGCTGAATGGTGCAGTGCAGCCTTCAGATAGACAATGGAGCATCGACTCAACCATTCTATATTCAGTTTTGACTTTCTTCATTCCAATGTGGATTAAACTCTTACTTCACCAACATTGCTCTTGAAGAAGGCATGAAGGCAATCGTCCAGCTGGCAATCCCCAAAAATCACAACTAAAAGCAATAAAAGCAATAACCTGCCGGCTAACAAGGTTAGGAACACCCGCTTCGATTAAAAGACAAATCAAGAATCACTATCTCAAAAGTATTCCTACGATCCAACTAGTTTCTGTCGTTAGTCCTAATCATGGTGAAGGTGCTGTGGGGGGTGTGTTCCTTGGTTTTGATTGATTCGATTGATAAATATACACACGGAGCAAAATAGAGAGAACCCAGTGCGCGCGCCGCGCTTCCGATCACTGGCTTGCGTCCTAACCTACGAACTACCATCTCATTCTAATGTTTATTTATTTTGTTAATTCGCCTAATTTTTGTGTGCAAAATTGTCCTACATCACCGCTTAGAGCTTCCTCAAATTCCTGTTTCGGTTAGTGCTGCTTCCGAGCAACATCTCGCTTTTGATCTGTTTGTTTCCGTTTGCCTCCCAATCGAATGCGGAAGAAGAAGCGGTGTTCTACACCCGTTTTTTTTTTGTATTTGTTTGTTTGTCACCAAGTTTGCTTTTTGTTGCTTCATTTAACTACAATAATATCTCAGTCTTCTGTTTGTCCTATGGTTAGTGTTATGGAAGATTTTTGGTCGATGTCTGCGAACGGATCTTGAGTGTGTGTGAGTTGTTTGTTTATGTGTAAATTTGTTTGATTTTGTGTATGTGGGTGAAAAGGGGGAGAAAACACCAGAATGGAGAAAAAAGAGAACAGATGAAAACAGTTGTTCACCAGCGGTAGTCGTTGTTATCGGTTTTTGAGGTAAATCACAGCATAGCAGTCGACAATTTTGAGTTGTTGTGGTTAGTAGGATTTATCAAAAGACAAAATCAACGCAGAAAAGTCGTTCCAACCGAAGCAAACAAAAATTATAACGCTTGTTAATTCTGACGTGGACCGTGTTTCGGAAATTTCAAAACTTTTGAGAAATCAAATTAATAAGAAAAAAATAAAAACAAACAATTAGCAAAGCGCAAAAAACAGATGACCACATGGCGAACGAAATCGACAATCGGAACGAAACAATTTCCCGCAAAATGCAACTGAAGAGTGATTAAAACGAAAGAAACACAAAACACAGTTTATTTTGCGAAGGGTGTGTGTATGTGTGCGCGCGGGTATGTATGTAGGACTAATCCCACATTAGGGTCCCCGAAGCGGATGCTCATGTAGGTAGCTGTATTTTTCGAGTTGAAAAAGCGAACACTCACCTGTGGAGCCTGGGTGTCCAGGGTGTGCTTCGACATCACAATGGTGGTGGTCTTCTGGAGGGTTTCTGCCGTCGGGGGCTCCGTTGGTGACTTGGGTGGACCGTTCTCTATGAGATTACCACCCAGTGCGAGGGATTCTGCCGCTCGAACAATGTCCAAGACCTGTTTGGGGCGAGCATGGGCATGAAGATGCGTTTCAAGGGGGAATGGAGTGAGGACTTACCTTTTCCGGTGTGCTCTTTTGCCGTGTACTTACTAGAGCTTGAGAATCCGCATTCGGAGCTGCGACCCTACTCAACGTTTGCGGGTTAGCAGTTGCTACCGTTGTCGTGGGAGGTTGCGCTGCGGGTTGTGGGTGCGTCGGATGAACTACAGGCGCCACCTCCGCTGCAGGCATTTCCCTCTCTTCCGGTACCCTATCTACACTAACCTTACGCAAGGGTTCGGCAGCAATGATTGAATCGTCCCTATCTAAGCTCGATACGCTCTGACTCAGCTCGGAGCCAGTTTCTGAAGCTCGAGATCCTGCGAAAAAGAAAGGATATTGTTCAAGAGTTAAACACGCGCCGGATCAAAGAACCAACTCACCTATCCTAGTGCTATGACCGTTATTGCTTATTCCAGTACTCATACCTCCAGCGCCACCGATTGCCTGATGCAGCAAATCTCCCTTCTCGTAGCCCTTACAGACGACCAGGTGCAGCGCGTGACCGGAAGAACGCAGCGAATTCACCGCCTCCTGATGGGTGGCCCCAAGTAGCGAGATACCGTTGACCTCCAGGATCCGCTGGCCAACTCGTAACCGTCCGTCCCGCTTCGCCGCTCCGGTGCTGTTGATTTTCGATATGAACACACCCTCGTCGGCCTGATCCAGCGGATTGCCCCGCTGCCCATTCAAACCGCCCTTGATATGCATGCCGAGCCGTTCGCCTTCCTGCTTGACGATTTGCACCTCCTGTTTTGGGGGGGTAGGGAAGTTTGTTAGTACACTGTGTGAGGCGGTTTCAGGTGCTAAGCTGTTGTGGTGCACTACGATTCCGTTGCTAAGGGACAACATCCAAATGAATTCAAGACGGAAAAAATAGATAGAACTTGGAGAAATTGGGGTTATTTGTAATGACAAAATCGAAATTGTTTCTAACGTTTGCATTAAAAAAAATGGAGAGGGGATTAGTGATTTTTCATGGGTTTACCTTTGCACTGACGAAACTACGCATACAGCATCAATCATAGTGACCCATGAGTCAGCAGACAAAATTTGACAGCTCTATCAGTCGAACTCTAAGAGCTCCGAGGTGAAGTTCATTTTTGATAAGCATCACAACCGTGGTGACACAATATTGAAGTAAGTGAACAAGAGTGGTAACTAACAAGCGTGTATTCACTTCAGATGCATACAGGGATGCCAGATATTTTTTCAAAAATCTGTGATAAAAATTTGAAATGTCTGGAAATGTCTATAAAAGTTTGTAATTTTTTTTTTACAAAATTAGACTTCTTTCAACGAGGAGACGTAATAAGAGAGCGAGTTATGTCATTTTCGCTATATGTGTGATTATGTAAATGTCTCTGCATCTTTTTCTTGGATTGTATGTTTCTTCCTGAACGTCAGACACAATTCCTCATGAACTTCCAGGCAGTCACTTCTTATTTTCTTCAAAATTCACATTTAAGAACCCAACCTTACCCTCCAGAAAGGTTTGGTAAGTTTTTTCCTGAACATAGTTACTTTCTAAACTTCTGATAAGTTCCATCTGTTCCATCTTCCTAGTTTTGCGGAACATTTCCGCAAAACTTTGGGAAAGTACTCTCCAAAATTTCTTGGAAAATCTTCTTAAAGTTGTAAGAAGTTTCTTCCTGAAGTTAAGGGAAGATCTTTTCTGAACTTCCGAGATTTTCTCTTCTGAACCTCAGGGGAGGTTATTCTCCTGAGCTTCGGGGAAGTTTGTTCCAGAATTTCTGAGAAGTTCCTGCTTGAACTGCTAGAAAGCTCACCCTATACTTCTGGATAGTTTCTTCCTGATTTTATCAAAAGTATCTACTTAAACATCTGGGATTTTCTGAACTTCGAGAAGTTCTCATTCTGAAATGCTGGAATATTCGATTCGAAACTTAAGGGACGCTCTCTAGCACTTCTGGGTAGTTACAACTAAGCTTTTGGTCTCTTCGGAACTTATGTACTTTGAGGAGTTCTTTACTGAATTTTTGAAAAAAAAACCTTCTTGATCCTACAGGTCTTCTTGAGCTTATTCTTCCCACACTGAACTGCGAGGACATTTTTATTGAAACTTTGGGAAAGCCGTCTCCAAAATTTCTAGGAAAATTCCCTAAAATTTGTTCTTGAAGTTTCTCCCTGGACTTCTGAACTTTTAAGAAGTTTTCTCCATAACTCTGAGGAAGTTTGTTCCGAAAGCATTGGGAAATTTGTGCTCAAATTAAAAAGAGTTCCCCCAATGCACCTGGAAAGATCAATTCTGATCTCTTTAAAGAATTTTGAGAAAATATTATTCTGAAATTTTGAAATGTTCTCCTCTGAGCTTTGCCAAATCTGTCTAGCACTTCCTGAAGAATTTTTTTCCTGATATTTTGAGAAATTAGCTTCCTGGATAGTTCCCGTCTAAAATTTGGGGAAGTTTTTTTTTCTGAACTTCTTAGTAGTTCAATCTTGAATTTCTGGGATGAACTCCACAACCTCTGAAAAGTTCCAAACTTCAAAGAAGTCCTCTTCCCTCCAATTCGTCCTGAAGCTCTGATAAGTCCTCTCCTGGTTCTTGGGGAAGTTCTGCCCTGAGTATTCTGGTAAGTGTGATCTTGAACTACAGTAATGTTCGGTCCTGAATTTTTGAAGGTTCTTCTTACCCCCCCCCCCCCCTTTTAATCCAACAAGTAGGATCGGAACCTTGCAGGCAGCCGTATCAAACGTCTATCTCGATTAGGAACGGGATTCACAACTGGAGAAGTTGGTACTTCTTCTTCGAATGCTTCGGAATAGAAAGAGTCATCAGATTCAATGGGATTTTCATTTGCAGCAGGAATCTCGGGTTCCTCGTCATCAGCGTTCACATGGCGCCTTGGAAGTTCTGAACTTGAGAGTCCAAATCCGTCGAAGAATACAGATAGAGGTGATGGATAAAAACTTGCAGTGCTTCTTCTAGAGGCTCTCCTCCCGAACGAATTTTCCGTACGCTTCGCTTTAGGGTATCCACAAATCGCTCTGCCAGTCCATTTGATTGAGGGTGGTAAGGGGCTGTACGAATGTGGCTGATGCCGAGGTTTTCACAGAATGTCCGGAATTCATGGCTGGTAAATTGAGTTCCGTTGTCGGATACAATGGTTTCCGGAACGCCGAATGTAGAAAACGTCTGTTGGAGGAGCTTGATTGTCGTTTTTGAGGTGATCGTCCGAGTCGCAAACACTTCTGGCCATTTTGTATACGGATCGACAACAGACATACCGTCGACAGGACCTGCACAGTCCAAGTGGATGCGTGACCAAGGCTTCGATGGAACTGGCTTTTCCTGCGGCAGAACAGGGTGAACATCGCTTGACGAAATCTTCTATTTTCTTGTTAATTCCGGGCCAGTAGATGAAACTTCGAACGATTGCCTTCAGTCGGACTATCCCTGGATGAACACGGTGAAATTGCTTCAAAATCTGCCGTCGAAACTTGTCGGGTACCACCATCGTGGAACATCGCAGTCGTTGACAGACTGAGCGATTCCCACCTGGTAGTCGGAAGGTTTCTGGATTAGTGACTGAAGCTCGATCGTGTAGCCATCACGTTTTGCTGATCTGGTAGCTTTTTGAAGAGCATCGAAAGATATGGGTCCGCCTTGTCCACAGTGTCCGTCAGAATGCTTGCCATGTCTTCTTCTAGAGTAACTGCAGCAACTCCGTACTCCTCTTCTGGTCGAATGATGCGATCGATGAGCCTTGACAACATGTCTGCACAGCCAAAGTCGTTGGTAGCCACATGCTGAATCTGGAAATCATACTTCAGAAGAGTCTTGCGGTGTGAAGTGGTATGCCCTTTTTTGATCCAAAAATCGATAGTAAAGGCTTATGGTCCGCTAATAGCGTGAAACGTCGTCCCAGCAGGTGGTTTGGATGAACTGTCTGTAGCTTTCTTGGTGCAGCCACAGTACCCCTCCTTATGGCCAGTTCGATTGCACGTCTTGCATTGATGTGTAGAAAACGGACAGTCACGAACTAAATGCATTTGGCCGCATTGCCAACAGGGAGTACGAGGTGTCTTCGATTCCATCTTCATCGAATGCAGGTGAGGCTTACCGGGTTTCTTCTCCGAGACTGCACGTACGGATGACTTCAAGCTTGATTGCTGCTCGATCATCGTCGAGAAACTCGTCGATGAGCGTCTGGAGTGTTACCGGATGTTCCGCCGTTTCGCCTTCGATGCGTGATAGGAGTCGGGCTCGGATGTCTGCATATCGAGGAGCTTTGAGTCCGCAGACGAACACTAAGCGGTGGAAAATAGAGGATTGCATGCCGAAAATCTTCTTGAGTGTTGAGATGGTTTCGGCGAACGGAAGATCCTTGGGTAGCTTCGGAAGAATGTAATTCACGTATCGGCATTGAGAAGCGGTATCCAGCTTCCTCAGGAGTAACCGAACTTTGGCAGCGCCGTCCAAATTCCTGGCATCACTCTCGAATAGCTCCGTGTACCGGGAAAACCACTTCTCGAATGTAATCCCGTTGTCCGGATCGAAGGTGAATTCACTGATGTTGGTCGTTAGCGCTTCTAAGATTTGTTCAGTGTTCGTAGGTGCAGGAACGGCCAACCGCAGTTCGTTTCCTTCGTTCGCTCTTTCGCTGGTTCCTTCTGTCGGGGGTGAATTCGCAGGCATTCTTCCGGATGGATTCGTGATCTGGATCGCTTAAAAATCGTAACGTCCAGGAAATACTCGTCGCCAACTGATAAGTATCAGAACCGTGGTGACACAATACTGAAGTAAGGGAACATGAGCTCGAGTGGTAACTTATAAGCGTGTATTCACTTCAGATGCATAGTAAGGAATGAGACATTTTTCACTTGTTGATTGGGTTAAATAAGCAACCACCCAGTTGGTTGCTAGGTTGCTATGCAGCTTGGTTGCTCCAACATCTGAGGCTTTGATCCAACAATTTCACACACCAAGTTCCCCAAGAAGGTGCCGCTGTGGCTGACAATCTGCGAGAAGGGGATGTCAAAGCCGCTCTTTTTTCGCTGCGGACTGGCCGAGAACGGGGAAATTTATAGACGGAATGCCTGCCGGAAGTTGCGACGTTCATCATGAAATACCATAAGGGCGAAGACGCGGTGTTCTGGCCGGATCTGGCGTCGGCCCACTACTTGAAGCGATCGTTGGAGGAGATGGAGTGACTGAATATCGATGTGGTACCCAAGTTGGCGAACCCACCCAAGGTCCCCCAGCTGCGTCCCATCGTGAATTTCTGGGCCAACCTGAAGCGTAAGATCTACTACAACAATTTTGTCGCGGAAAACTGAGGAGGAATTGATAAATAAAACAAAGCAAGAACTCCAAAACATGCCTACACGTGCTTCTTATAAGAAGCAATGGAAGAATCCAGGTAACGCAAAAGTGAGGTTAAACATCGTAGATGGCGCTTGTTTAAAACGGTTTTTAGAGCTTTCTAAGCAAAGTAAATGGTGATAAAAAAATAAGAAAATTGACGATAATGACCTTACTGACCAATTCCATACAGTTTGACAAATAGCCAGAAAGTTATCATCAGTTTCAGTTTTAGATACTACGATGTTTAACCTCACTTTAGCTTTACTTGGATTCTTCAATTATCTGTCTTAGATTTTTTTTATCACCATCCGAAAGAAGTACATTTTTTTAATGCAAACGTTATGATAATGGCAATAAAAACAAGTGCTTCATCTGTTAAGAACTCAACAAGGAATAGAAAATCGACGCATTTTATTGTCCGAAAGATGGAATAAAACTCAAAAAACTATTAAATCTACGCGCGCAGTCTTCATAGGTAATCGCCAACAACATCGATAGAAAAAAGGAGCGGAAACTACAGTTACATACCTCTGTTGGCAAGCTAACAAATTCGAAATGCTGGCGGATGTGCAGATGAAATTTTGAATAGCAGTTTTTGTTTTGGTTTTGTTTCAATTGAAACGGTGAATGAGAGAGAGAGAGACAAAGGAACAAAGCAGTAAAATATCCGTTAGAGAGCGAGAGCGAGCAAAAAGACTAATCTAGTTTTAATTTGTTAGCAAAGGTATGTTTTGCGTGACAGTGTGATGGCGTGGATGTGACTTCCTTATAACAAGAAGGGAGCGGCGTGTTTTGTGTGTTTGTGGATCGTATTCAATGGCTAGCGTTTCTAAAGCTAAAACTTTCGCACGCAAAACGTTGTGCGGTATTAATTGATGCTTTTGCTGCTGCGAGCTGGTAAATCTGTGCCGTTTAAAATACTCATCCAATGGGCATTTCTTACCTGAAACCCGGCTGGCAGTGGATCGTGCTGAACCGTCAGTTTAATCTCGTCACATGGCCTCAGCAACTCCATGACCGCCTCCTGATGCGTTGCACTAGTAACGTCCGTACCATTAACCTTAAGGATACGGTCACCCATCCGTAGCTTGCCGGACAAGGCCGCAATGCCACCGGGTACGATCTGCAATAGAAATGAGAAACTCGTTAGAACTCGGATTCCAACCGCTAACAGGCAATCACTTACATGTGAGATGAAAATACCGGGCTCGTGGGCCCCGAATGGCGTGCACGAATGATCCGTACCGCCGATGATGCTGAAACCGAGGGAACCCTGATCCTTGGGAAGGACTACCTCCTGCAGTTACGCAAAAATAGAACAAAGATTCAATTAGAACTAGATGGGAAATGGTTGATGACAGACACAGAAAAAAAAACGAGAAGAAGCTTGGGTAAATTTGGATGAACTGAATACGATACGAACTAGTTACGAGAACACGTGTACAAGCGAAAGCTCTACCAGCAATGTCGAAACTCAATACAAACTGTATATATACAAACATGTACACACAGGTAGGGAAAACTGACGGGACGGCTATGAAGCGCACATGTCATTGCCAATTAGATTGCTCTCTAGTTCAATTGTGGCTTGTAGCTGGATGGACAACACAACAAATGGTGAATGCATTAGTTACAACTTCGTTTTGGCTAAACATGGAAGAGATTCTGAATCTAGATGAACACGGAAAGCCAATCAACACGAAACGAAACGCGGATGAAAGGCTCGCTTTTGCTCGATGTTGGCGGGGCGAGTAAGCAAGGATGTTCATAAACAGAAATTTAATTAAAATGTGATGACATACAGAAAACGATAATGGAAGGTATTCGAGGGAATGGGAATTAGATGTTGGGCAGTTTTGTTTTTCGATTAGTCACGGTACTTTCAATTAGAAGGCTATATTTAGAATATAAGATGTGATTATATATCTAACATGTTTGCATACCAGTAGCGTTACAAGGTGTACTGATTTGGTACTCTGACTTACAGAAAGCATTTGAATTTCTCTTTGGTTTATCACGGCGAAACTATTGATTTTGAACAATATTTTCTATAGAAGTTCTTTTTGGCAGTCGCATTATTCACATAAGAGAAGTATCGACCGTTTTCAATTGTTACGCGAGAATTCGAATGGAATCAGTGTTAATAGAACAGAACAAAAATTTGCACCCTGTCTTAAAACAATGTGAAAAATTGGAAGTGTACAAAATTATATTCTTACTTATATAATTTACCCTAGACCTATTTTTGATCAGAACCTAGTCATGTTACCTGTGTTGGTAGCACCAACCGGCTTTCCCTAACCGATGGTAAAAGTAGGTCATCGAAAAACTAGAAGCTTAACTTCAATCCTGATAAGTGAGGTTATCAACTTGCAGCCACCAATGATTCAAGGTAATCACGTTCATCTTTATCTTTTAAAAAATATTCATCAGATTCATCTTTGCGGCTCATATGCAACGTTTCCACATGTTAGATATTCCTGACCAAAGTTCACAAGCACGACTAAGTTTGATTTCGTAGTATATAAACTGATTATTTTTCACATATTCCTTCCCTCTTTAAATCTCGCAAGTAACATTCTCCCTTAAAGTTCGCCTGATTTCCCCGTTTAACACTTCATTTATTTCTCAAATTTTTTCCTCTCTCTCTCTCTTGATGAGACTTTTACTCTCTCCTGAGACTTTTTCTCTCCTCTGCGACTTTTTCTCTCTCTTGAGACTTTTTCTCTCTCCTGAGACATTTTCTATCTTATGAGACTTTTTCTCTCTCCTGAGATTTTTTCTCTCTCCTGACACTTTTTCACTCTCTTGAGACTTTTTCTCTCTCCTGAGACTTTTTCTATCTTGATACTCTCATTAGACCTTTTCTCTCTTTTGAGATTTTCTCTCTCTCTCTGCTTCTCTCGAGACTTTTTCTCTCTCCCCTCTCTCTCTCTCTCTCTTCGCTTCTCTCGAGACTTTTTCTCTCTCCTGAGACTTTTTCTCTCTCCTGAGACTTTTTCTCTCTCTCCTGACACTTTTTCTCTCTCTTGAGACTTTTTCTCTCTCCTGAGACTTTTTCTATCTTGATACTCTCCTTAGACCTTTTCTCTCTTTTGAGATTTTCTCTCTCTCTCTCTGCTTCTCTCGAGACTTTTTATCTCTCTCGGTCTCTCTGCTTCTCTCGAGACTTTTTCTCTCTCTCTCTCTCTTCGCTTCTCTCGAGACTTTTTCTCTCTCGAGACTTTTTCTCTCTCGAGACTTTTTCTCTCGCGAAACTTTTTCTCGCTCTCTCTCTTTGCTTCTCTCGAGACTTTTTTTCTTTCTCTCTCTCTCTGCTACTCTGGAGACTTTTTCTTTGTGTCCCTCGAGACATTATCTGTTTTGACTTTTCTTTTTTTGCATGACATCTCGCCGATGATTTTTGACTTTACCTTTTTCCTATTTCTCTCTTTCGGTTTTCTACTTCGACTATCTATCAATCCTTTCTACTCAATTAATTTCTACTTCGACTTTCTTTTGTTTGACTTGGACTCTTTCAACTTTGCCTCTTTTGAATTTGTCTTTTTCAATTTTCTCTCTTTGATATTTTGTCTCGTTTTAATTTTTCGAGTTTTGCTCTTTTGATTTTATCTTTTTCAATTTTGTTTTCTATTTTCACTCTTTCGACATTGTCTTTTTTCACTGTCTCTTTTATATTTTTGTCATTTTTCAATTTTTCATGTCGTCTGTCTTTCGACATTGTCTCTTTCAAATGTGTGGGGGAGTTTGCTCATTCATTCTTTCGGTCCGCTTCCTAGCATCTTGCATCTTGGTGGTCACTCACCCACTGACGATCTGCCAAATTTTGGTAAACCGACTGTTTAGAATTACCTCAAATTGTAATATTCCTCCCACTATAACTATCACAAAATATTGCGAGTAGTTGAATGGATTGGGGTATAAGATCAAGGCTCCCGCGGTTGGTACCAAATTAATGAGCGTAGGAATCAATATAGTTTACTAATGCTATGATGGGCCACCAATCGGAGGGGTGGCCGAACTCGTCTTATCTCTATTTGCAGGATATCTACAGGAAATGAGAGTAAAACTATAACCTACACAGATAAAAAAGCTATCAACATTATTTACGAGTTTACGGCGATTAGGTCATGCCGGACTATTCGGAGTTCGGTGCAACTGGCGTTCGATGTCCTGTTGCTTGTTGGAGCGATCCCATGATTTTGGCGGAGAGTGCTAGTTTCATACTTTCAGCGTATCGTTAACCAAAGCTACTCCTGCTGCTCAACTTTTCCCAACTATGCCACATCCCAGGGATTTCTCGTGGAAGTGCAGAGAGGCCGGCGCTGCCAGTATTAACACATTGAGGATGTATGTTAGTCCCAAACATTATCGTAAATACAGCTGATCTGGAAATAACGGAGTAGCATCCGTGGGTGGTCAATCATGCTCATGCAACTCATTCGACGTTGTCTTTTTCCACTTTCTCTGTTTCGTTTTTCTCTTCTACGACTTTCTTTCTTTCATCATTTTCTCTTACGACTTTGCCCAAGCAACACAGCTTGTATAAAACAAGTTGAAAGTACTGTTATATGACAGAAACAGGTTATAAATTGAGGTGTATAATACTTAATATCGTACTTTAATATGACGCAAAAAGCGCAAAAAGTGAATGCCTTATCCGCATACAAAAATATAACATCGCCAAGCGTGGGATCTGAACACTAGCCCTTGGCGTGATAGGTTTGTAGCTTTTTGCTAAGCCAGCTCAGATGGTTGAGAAGTTTACTCTGAGTATCTATGATATGCTTCCCGTTGACAGTGAAACGACGATCTAGTACAACAAATTCATCGTAACGAGAAAAAAGAACACGTTTTGCAAAACATAGTTGGTGTCTCTCAATCGATTTTTCTGAGCCTTTTTTTTTGTTCGACTTTCTTCTGTTTGACCCTGTTATTCTCTCTTTCCATTTGCTTTCTTTCGACTTTGTCTCTTTCTTGATTGTTATTTTTTTTTTCTATTTCTCTCTTTCGACTTTGTATTTTTTTCTATTTTCTCTCTTGATTCTGTCTTTTTTTTCAACTCCTCTCTTTCGACTTTGTATTATTTCCATTTTCTCTCTTGATTTTGTCTTTTTTTTTTTCAATTTCTCTTTTTTGATGACGTGTCATCCGACTTTGTAGGGGCGAATCCGGCGTACTGGTTAACGTCCATTCCACTCAGGTGGACCAAAATCTCGCCCTCTCACGATTCCGAGAGCTATAAATATCAACAATCAAGAAAAACTAATACTTTCGACTTTCTCTCTTTCAATTTTGTCTTTGTCTCTTCCGAGTTTGGTTCGGCTCTTTCGACTTTGTGTTGTCTCTTTTGACTTTGTCTCGCTTCTTTTTGACTTTGTCTCGCCTCTTTCGACTGCCTTTTTCCACTACTCTATTTCGTCCATCTCCCAATAGACTTTCACTCGTTTTGATTTCGATTTTGAATCTTATGACTTTCTCTCTTTCCACTTTGTTTTTTTTCAACTATTTCGATTTTGTCTCTTCTGACTTTGTTTCGTCTCTTTCTCCACTGTTTAAGGTTGACTCTTCCAACTTTGTCTCGCCTCTTTTGACTTCGTCTCTTTAGACTACTCAATCGACTTTCCTTCGCTCAAGTTGGCCTATTTCGATTTTGCCTCTCTCTCCTTCGCATTTATCTCTTTCGACAGTGTTTCTTTCTACACCGTCGTTATTGACTTAGTCTCTCTCTCGATTTTCTTTCTTTCAACTCTGTCTCTTCAGGCTGTTTTTTTTTCATTTTCTCGCTGTCAACGTTGTCTCTCTCCCCTTTTTTTCTTTTTCTATTTTCTCGTTGACGGCTTTTTCTCCTCCGTCTTTCGCTGATTCAACTTTGTCTTTTTCCACTTTCTCTCTTTCGTCTTTCTTTCTTTCGACTATGTCTCTATACATTTTTGCTCTTTCGTCTTTCTCTCTTTCGAGTTTGTCTCTTGCGACTTTCTTTTTTCTCGACTTTCATTCGATTTTGTCTTTTTCAACTTAACTTCTTTGAGTTTTTCTCTTTTAAGACTATTGTTTTCTTCCTTTCTCTCTTTTGATTTTGTCTTTCCACATCTCTCTGTTGGCTTAATCTTTTCCGTCTTTCTCTGATTGTCCTTTTTTCACTTTCTCTATTTCGTCTTTTCCTCTCTCGACTGCGTATTTTCCACTTGCTCTCCTTCGAGTTTGTCTCTTGCGACCTTCTTTTTTGTTTTTTGGCTCTTTCAATTTAGTCTTATTTGACATCGATCTTTCGTCTTTGCCGTTCTCAATTTTCACTTTCGACATTGTCACTACCCACTTTGGCTCTTTCGAGTCTTGTATTGTTTTTTCCTTCGAGTTTGTCTTTGTCGACTTTGCCTCCGTTTACTTTAACTCTTTCGACTGTGTATAATTCGACTCTGGCGTTTTTGGCTATGTCTTGCCTGTTTCGACTTTGTCTCATCTTTCTTGATTTTGTCCCGGCTTTTAAGACTGTGTCTTTTTGGACTTTTTCTTTTCTCTTTGGGGAGGTCCATTAATTATGTCCCGCAGTAAGTTGAGGGGTTGAGAAATCGTGACAATCCATACAAAAAAAATTGAAGGTCCATACCAAAAACGTGACAGGGGGGGGGGGGTATAAAAAGTAACTTTTTTCTCTTTTGAGTTTGTATTCTCTCTTTCGACACTTTCGAAATTGTCTCGTCTCTTTCGATATTCTCTTTTTACTATGTTTCATCTCTTTCGACTTCGTCTCGCCTGATTCAAATTTCCACGTTTCTGTCGATTTTGTCTCGTCTTTTTCGACTTTGTCTCCGCTTTTTATTGACTATATCTCTTCTGAATTTATCTCGTGTCTTTCGAGTTAGTCACATTTCTTTCGATTTTGTCACGTTTATTTCGATTTTATTTATATTTGTCTCGTATCTTTCGACATTGTCGACTTTGTGTTATTCTTTTTTTTTATGTTTATATATCTCTGTCGACGTTGTCTGGTATTTTTTTTAGTTTGTTTCATCTCTTTCGACTTTGTTTTTTCTTTTTCAAGTTAGTCTCGTCTCTTTCGACTTTGTGTAGTTTATATTTTTATTTGGCTCGTTTATTTCGATGTTGTCTCGTTTTTTTTTATTTTGTCTCGTCTCTTTCGATTTTGTCTAATTTTTCTGACTTTGTTTCGGCGTGATTTCACTGTCTTTTTCGAATTTAACCCGTCACTTTTGACTTTGCCTCGTTTCTTTCGGGTTATTCTTATCTCTTTCGACTTTGTCTCATCTCTTTCGAGTTTGTGTCGTCTTGTTATTTTATTTTTTCTCGTTTCTTCAACGTTTTTTTGACTTATTCCCTCTCTGCTGACTTTTCCTCATCTCTTTCGACTTTGTTTCGCCTCTTCGAACTTTGTTTTGTCTTTTTTGATTTTGTCTCATCTCTTCCGACTTTCACTGACTCTGTATCTTTGCATTTTGTTTCGTCTATTTCGAATATTTCTCGTCGCTTTTGACTTTGCCTCTTTCAACTTTGTCTTTTACCACTTTCTCTCTTTCGACTTTGTTTCTTTCGACGTTGTCACTTTCGCCAAAGTCTCTTTCGACTTTGTCTCGTCGTTTTAAACTTTGTCTTTTTTCACTTTTTCTCTATCGATTTTCTCTCAACTCACAACTCAACTCATTTTCCAAACTTAGTTTATTTAAGGAACCATGATTGCACGTTTTGCAAAACTGGTACAATCGCGCGCATTGTACTTTAATTACATATTTTTGAATGTTATTAAAAGAATTGAAGTGTACGTAAAGTAGTGAAAACTTTGCTTTGTGTAATTATGTATTGCCTGCGTCGGGAATAAATATTATTGCGGACCTCTCGAGTAAGGCGTTACTCAAAAATGCATGTCAGTACAGCTTACTGTTAAATGAGGCAAATTTGTCAAAAGCAGAATTACTCAAACAAGAATTAGAGTGACAATTTTAAAAATAGATAACATCAAAGATGTATTCCAGTTCCGTTGTGTTGATTTGTTTGTCGCCTTGTCATCTTGTCAATAAGAACAATGTGAACTTATTTAGGAATGACTATCGACGAATTTCACTCAAATTTGACTGACCTTGAGTTAAGGCTCAAAACTCATTTCAACTCTATTAGTTCAAAAAATCAGAGGCTCGTGATCAAAAGTTAACTCGATCCATCGAGCTCAATTTATGTTTTTTTTTAGTCCTTATATTTAATAGTATAAACAAAGCATGACCCAGAGAGTCACTGAAAAATCAAAAAATATACAAATGCATCCAGGCATTTGCGAAAAAAAAAAGAAACAGTGAAATGTTGGAACACGCGTCCACAGCTCAAAAAAGTTCCACAAATTTTAGGCTCAGATTTGCAAAGGAAAAAGGAAAAAGAAAAAGTAAAAGTTAAATTTTATCGAATAGTAGAATTTGGTGAGTCCGTTCCGATTACAGAAAATAATTCCAAGTTCTTATTTTCGTTAACAATTTTAGATTTTTTTTCTCTCGCGTGCGAATGTTAACATTCAGCATGAGTGAATCTTGAGTACTTCCAAAAATTCAAAACTTCGTGTCCCCCTTTCCATTTCCCATCCTTCATCAGTTTGCATGAGCCCCATTGCGGTTGAGTTTCGCCGCCTAGAAACTACTTATACTAAATCCTACGACCTAAAATTACAACCGGTTGAAACTGAAACCACACACCAATAGAGTACTGTTTCGATTAAAATGCTATTCGTAACTGCCATTGAGAAACGTGAAACAAAAAAATGATAAGAAAATGAGTATTACAAAACGAAAAAAAAAAAAACTAGGAAAACAGTAAATAAACAAAAGATTAACACAAATGCAGCGAATTTTGGAATTGCAATAAATACGACAAATAAAGCTCCAAAGGAAACATAAAAAGATGAAACATATGTGTATGTGACAAAAGTTGATAAGCTACTGAGATATTGTGAGAGATACAAAAGTGAGAGATAGGTACAACACTGCAGAGAAAGATTGTGTGTACTCATTTTCGGTTGCTAGTGTGTGTGTGTGTGTTTATGACACTGGAAAAAATCGGCGGGCTATTCTCAATTCAGAAAAAGTACAGTAAACGGTATTCACCTCACTGATTAGTGGTTCCAATAACCGATTGTCAGTAACCCTAGTCATTACCGTCTCAGTGAAGGTCGACTTTGTGATCGTCTCGGTGACGGTGCCGAGCTCGGTCGGCGCTGGCGGCAGCATGGGCATGTCCGGGACGGCTTTCTGCACTGTCACCGTCACCGTGTCCTGGTGGGGCGCACCCCCGGCGGATTTGTCCACCTGCACCACCTGGCGGCCTCCTCCTCCGCTGATGAAGTGCGACGGGATCATCGCCTGGAAATCGGCGCTGGTCATGGGCCGCAGTGCTCCCTGTTTCGTTTTTTTTTTCAATTCCCGTTTGGCACCGTTGGGGGGTGTGTTTCATTTTGGTTTGAATTTCGGAGTGAAAGTGTGGGAGGATTTTGACGAGGGGTGCACACAGGAAATAGCCAATACCGGAGGACGCACAAATTACGAAGAGGTTCGATTTGGTTGTTGGTGTTGTTTTGTTTCACGTTTGTTCAAATGCATTTCGGAGCAGAGGAGCGGGTAGGAACGGGATACATACAAAAAAACACGTGGCAATCATGAAAAATAAAAACGAAAAAAACAATGGGAAGGGAGAGAGAGAAAAAAAGAGAAAAAGGGCACAATGAAATAATGGGTTAAAGTATTAATACAAAGTCTCTAAGTCGGGCAATAATGGATTAATAAACACGAATTCGGTTATTCTTGATATCAGCAATGCATCGTGCACAGGAAGGGGGGCAAAAATTACAAACGAAAATAAATAAAAAAAAACTCTCATCCTAGCACTCAGATTTAGGGGAAACACAAAAGACTGTGAGAGTGCAAGTTGAAACAAAAATAAAAACTACACAAAAATATGATTGAGTTTCGTGGGGCAACAGCGGGACACACTCACCTGCGGATCCTCACTATTTGTCTTTGCTACAATACTACTGTTATTGCTTGTACCGTTGATTACGGTTGTGTCCGTCTCCGTCGGTTGCTGATAGTTGTTGTTGATGCTGTTGATGTTGCTGTTATGAGTGTTACTACTACCGTTTGTGTTGTTGATGACATTGTTGTTGCTGTTGTTGTTGTTGTTGTTGTTAGGACTACTACCAGTGCCGTTATTGACAGATGTCTGCGGCGTTAATACTTTACGAGGGGCAGGTAATGGAGGTTGCTGCGGTTGCGATGAGGACTTCAACTGATGCTGTTCCACGCTTGCCGGTTGGGTGTGAATGTGCGGCTGTTGCGATAAATGTGATGATGGTTGTGCTAATGAGTCTTGCTGTATTTGCTTTTGTTGATGTGATGAGAACGGTGTTGTTAATGATGATGAAAGTGGCGTGGTTGATGGTGAATGCTGAACAAATACGGGTGAGGTGATGGTGGGTATGCTATTGCTGACATAGATGTGCTGTGAATGATAATTGTTGCCATTTACCTTGTGGGTCACCGTGGTGTGCTGCTGCTGCTGCTGCTGCATTTCGGGTTGAGGTGCTGCTTGCTGAACTGGGACATCACCCGCTGGATGGTGAGTTTCTGGAGTTTCGTCAATGGAACGACGATAACCGGAATAAGCTGGAACGATGTAGATAATCAATTGTCTAATCAATCGGGGTCAGCGCGTGATTTCTTACCTGGTCGATTAGCCATGTACCCGCTGGGATTCAAGCTCTTGAGCATGGGACTCCTGGGGCTGGTCGGTGGTTCCAGTGGTCCTTTCACCTCCCGCTGGACCACCAATCGTACGAATCGCTGATGATCGGTCAACAGTTGCACCGCGTAGTCATGATGGGCGTTGGTAATGTCCACTCCATTGATCTGTTTGAATGAAAAATTCAATCTTATCCACCATTCAACTGTTGTTATAGAATAAAACTAACTCACCGCTAGCACTCGATCGCCCACCAAAATCTTCCCATCCTTGTGGGCCACCCCGCCCTCCGTTAACCGCGAAATATAGATTCCTTCCGAACCATCTTTGAACGGGGCATGTCCCTTACCACCGGCTATACTGAATCCCAGCCCCTGTCCGATCTGGTCCCGGATGAGTGTCGTGTGCAGGATAACCTTGTGGGTGATTTCATTTCCGTTCAGCAAACCAACCGTCGTCGGCATCGGCGTACCTGCATTCCCGTTCGGCAGTCCGACGGTGTTGTACGACGAATGCAACGCTTCACTAATACCCCCACCGTCGCCGCCGCCTCCACCTCCTCCTCCAGCTATGCCTTCCATGAGTGGCTGCTCGACGGCCACTGTGATTGGAGGAGGAATCATCTTCTGTTGCTGATGTTGCTGCTGCTGTTGCTGCTGTTCGACAACATTGATTTGCGCTACCGAACCACTCTCATCAAACACCGGATGACCAATTAGACGTGTCACCTCCCGGGATATGAAGAGTACCAGCACCGAACCGCAGGCTTTTAGCACCTCCACTGCATCGTAGTGGTCTGCATCCACCACCGAGACACCATTTACTTTAAGTACCTGTGGGGTGAGAGAGCAAAAAATAACGTATGAGTTGAAATTGTGAGTGTTCCGTAGAATATCAATAGAGCTCGTTTAGCGGTGAGTGCATAGGTGTGTATAGAATAACATTTCGAAGGGAGATTTTAGATTTCATATTGGTCCAGATAATCGGTTAATAATATTTTTGAACATTAAGTTAGCAAAATTTAAATAGGACGCATACAAATAGGCCAGGCGTCTCCATAGAATCCAAAGTGTTCTCCTAACACAGACATCAATTCCATGGTACGAAAAATCTTTTGGCAAGTTCAATACACAAAGTACGCCCTACTTCACATAAGTTAGGAACAGTTTCGGCATGTGAATGCGATACCATTGTCTTCTCGCTTCAGCCATTGCCATGTATCAAAAATCGTAGTGCGTAGAGGCGTTTTGTGTGTTCGAAATGACTGTTCGCCGATGTTCCATATTTATTGAAGATGTCGAATCAACATGAATACGATTGCAAGAAGTTTATGTATTCATTTGTGTATTTCCTCATCTGTTTGTTGTCTAGATGAAATTAAAAAGAAGTAATACGATAGTTGAATTCCTCACTCGAGAAATGTTTTCCGAGTGAGTCTAATTCCAGATTGAAAGCACCAATGGGCTTGGTGTACAACGGGCATCTGTGGCCCGTGTCGCCCTGTCCTCGACGGAGGCGGAATTCATCGCGCTGGCGAATGGTTGTCAGCAGCCGCAGGTGCCATCGGTCAGTGCCAAAGGCTATCCGCTCTGATCAGGGCAGCAAGTACAGCAGTAAGCAGCTACGCGCGTTCTACAAGCGAGAGGGAATATCGGCTCAGTACACCGCCGGTTATAGCTCACAGCAAAACGGCGTTGCGGAGTGGGAAAATCGGTCGCTAGTTGAAATGGTACGATGCATGCTTTTCGATGCACAGTTGGAGCAACAGTACTGGTCAGAAGCGCTGACTACAGCAGTCTACCTAAAACATGTTCTGACAACGAAGCCCCTCGACGTCACACCATTCGAGCGTCGGACCGGTGCGAAACCGAAGGTCTATCACCTCAAGATTTTCGTCTGCAGTACTTGTTTGCCAAAGGTAAACAGGAAGAAGCTGGATGCCACAGCATAAAAGTTGACATTCGTGGGTTACTCATCGGAGCACAAAGCCTCTCGTTTCCTGAACAGAACCACGAGAAAAATCTACATTAGCCGGGATGCGAAGTTCGTTGAAAACGGCGTGAAGAAGGATCCAACGGAGATTTCGACTTATGCTTCAACCAATGTCGAACTGGAGGTTCAATTCGATATCGAACCTAAAACTCAACTCAAAATCGAACCTGAGGCGTGTCCGGAAAAGGAAGTTCCTGAATGCTACGATTCAGTAGATAAAGATACGAATCAATCGGACGGTGAATTCGAGGGACATGGGGTCGCTACACTTCGGAGAACTGAGGCGATCCACGTGTCCAACGAATTCCGTGACGTCACCGGTGTAACGAAACATGTCAGCGCTGAACCGCAAAGCTACTCCGACGCAGTCGAAGGTCCTGAGTCGGCGATATGTCAGGCCACGATGCAGGAAGAGATCAAAGCTTTCTTGAAAACCGACACTTGGGAACTCGTCCCCCTACTCCGCAAACCAGTAGACTGCAAGTGGACGTATAAAAAGAAGGAAGACGAAACCGGACGGGTAGTGCGGCACAAGGCGAGACTGGTTGCGTAGGGATTCTCCCAGAAGTTCGGCCAGGATTACGACGAGGTATTCGCAAAAGTTAGTCAAGCGCCAGGATATGCGAAGGGCCTACCTGTACGCCAATCTGGAAGAGGAAGTGTATATGAAGCAACCGCCTGGCATCAACCAGAATAATGACATGGTATGCAAGCTTAAACGCTGCATTTATGGGCTCAAGCAGTCCACCCGAGAATGGAACTGGAAGGTCGACGGAGTGTTGAAGGCCATGGGTTTTTATGCCAGCGGATAGCGACGTGTGTCTGTACATCCGAAATTACAACGGGGAGCAGAACTACATCCTAGTGTACGTTAACGATTTGCTCGTCGTCAGCAACTCCGCGGCCGAGTTTGATGAAATTCGTCGATCAGCTTCAGGACAAGTTCAAGCTTTTCTGCGAGCTTAAGCAATTCTTGGGACTACGCGTCGAAAAGGTTGGTGATCACTACATTCTCGATCAAGTCAGCTTCAACGAGAAGAAGCGAACAGTAGAGCGCATGAAGCAGTAAGGATCAGTGAAACCCCTGGTGAAATCTCTTGGAGTGCACACTCCGAGCATCGTTTTCTCGATCGGCACGAGTCTTGTGACCATAACGAAGACAGTTGTGACAGATAGCCGTTTTGTTAATGAATGCAATCACTCTGTTAAGGCAGCAATAAAGCCTGACCTCGTCTGACAGGTTACTTGTTCTGAAAGTAATACCAATTCGGTTACTCGGAGTTTTCGCATTATCGACGTACCGGCGAAGACGATTTACAATCAAGATTGGAACTTCGAATTGCATGTTTTTCTGGATTTCCTCAGGGGCACTCCAGCCACAACTCCAGTGACCGAAATCAAGCTTCTGGAAACATACAGTGCGATGCATTCGTTTAGCCGCACAATGGTTTTTCTTGGATTTGAAATCAAATGAATGTTAAATGGTTTCATTTTTCAATCATTTTATTTATCTCTCCGAGCTATAAAAAGTAACATGATGTCTTCAAAAATAGTTCCTCTTATGTAGTTGCATGCATGCCTTCAACTCATTCACGGTGTTGAATTGGCGATCATTTGGGTAAACCTTCGATGCCAGTCTGCACCAAAGGTTCTTAATAGGGTTGCAATCGGGACTAAATGCTGGCAATTCGGTGATTTCTTTCGACTCAAACCATGCCTGGGTCTGTAACGACACATGGATTGAAACATTATCTTGCTGAAAAATAACCTCTTCGTCCGAATGATCTTCCAAAAACGGCACCAACACTTCTTCCAAGAGGTCGCAGTAAGTAGTCGAGTTCATTTTTGTGGAGATCCAGTAGATGGGTAATTTGGAATCATAGGAAAATCCACCCCATACCATTACAGTTCCTCCTCAAACATTTCTCTTGGATCGGGTTACTCCTTTGTCCCTCAAATCGTGTCAATATTGACTGTAGCAGTCTGGGCCGTCGAGGTTAAACTTTTTCCCACCAGTTAATATGACCTGGTGCCATTGGTCAGTCCAGGTCGTATGATTCTGTGCTAATTGTAGTCGGTTTGCTTTGTGCTTTGGCGTAAGTCTGGGTTTAGGCTTTGTTTTTGTCCATTTGATGTTCGGACACACATTCAGAACGCGGTTAACAGTACTTTTGTGTACTGGAAGATCGAGTTTGGCAATAATCTGGCGACAACTCGAGTGGTTTTTGGAAGCTTCCTCTCGAATTTGTCCTTTTTGCCGAGCTGTTAGTTTCGAACTCCCCTTTGTTCGCTTCTTAATCCCATACTTTTGCGATTTTTTTCCGATCTATTGATTTTCCGGGCAATCTCACGATTACTGAGCCAGAACTCGGATTTGGCCTTTCTGCACCTCGTTCAAGCGTTTTGCCTTTCCCATACCTAGACAAATTAACTTTATTGCGAAATACTACACAGTACACAACGAAAATACTTACTGATGTGCAGAAACAGCATAAAATATTGAGCAAACTTAAGAGCTTTCAAAGATAATCGCGATAAAGGTGACTGCGTCTAAATGTTTGCAGCGTAACGGAAGCAGGAAATATGGCGATAAGTCATCTACGACAAGTCAACAACGCTAGAAATCTGATATTAGTGTGTGTAAGTAAGGCAATGGATCTCACTACTACATGCATATAACATTTGATTTGTTGCACTGAAATAAAAAGATCACGGCAAAATTTTATAAATGTGGCTAAACGATTGCAACAGTAACTTGTAGTTCTGTTTTTGAATCATTGAGCATTTTTTTTGCGTTCGTTCTATATTCTGATGTAGCAGAGAGTATCTTTTCCAGCGACAGCTTGTTTATTTGGCAAGCTTGTTGCCTGACCACGTTGGCCATCGTCGAGTTCGGCGATAATCCGATGCACAGTACGCAAGAACTGATGAAAACTAAGGAAAAAATCTGTAACTTTTATCGCTTTTGAGCGCGGCTTGTAAACAAGGTCATTTCCGCTTGGAAATTATCTGGTGAATCGAATGGAACTGGTTTTTAATCACCGCACTGATATGGTTGTGGAGTGATAGAGCTGATTTTAACCCACTTCCCCTTATATTCTTGCTCTTGATATCTTTGCTCGGAGTCACTCAAGATCAACAAAATAGGACTAGTCCAATGTGGAATTTCCTGGAGAATCGAATAGAGGTTTTTTCAACCACCGCACGGCTCTGTGAAGATATGGTTGAAATATTTATCCCAGAATATAGGGGTAAGTGGGGTAAAACCAGCTAAATCTTTGTTCACAGAGCCGTGCGGTATATAAAACAACCTCTATTCAGATTAAAACCAGTTCCATTCGATTCACCAGATAATTTCCAAGCGGAAATGACCTTGTTTACAAGCCGCGCTCAAAAGCGACAAAAGTTACAGATTTTTTCCTTAGTTTTCATCAGTTCTTGCCCACTGTGCGATGGGGCATCGTCGGATTGGCTGTATTCACAAGTGTCAAACTTTTCCCCAGAAGGATCCGGACCTTTCTTTGTTGGACTACTCATTTTTTGAGATTATGTCATGGCGTCCTCCAAGTTGGTGACACCGATGTACAGCCATATGCTTTTTCTCCCTTGATTCCTCTACACTTAATCGTATTTCCCATCTCTAACCAAAAAGGCTTCAAGATAATATGTCCGTAAATGTTCTCAACAATTATAATCGGAATCTGTAAACTTCACTGCAGATATTTGGAGAAAAAAAATCTCAGCTCTCAAAAACCCGTTGCTTAACGCTCTGTGGTAACCGTTGTTGTTGATTTTCTTCCATTTCAACCAGGGATGCCAGATTTTTTTTTTCAAATGCCTGTGATAAAAATGTGAATTGTCTGAAAATGTCTATAAAAGTCTGTAATTTTTTTCTTAGAATCAAAATTTAGTTTTCATTTTAAAAATTCCACAGACTTATTTTTTGATTCAACAATAACGATTGATGGTGTGTGCCATATTTTAATATGGTGTCATGATCGATATCATTATGGTCATATGAATGATTCTTGTATAGACTGCTTCTTCGCTTAGTCACTGATTATCTCTTAAATTTCAGGGAAACTCTCTCCTGATCTTCTGCAAGGCTCTTTGCTTTATTTTAGGAAGTTTCCTCCTGAACTTCTGGCAAAATTCCTCATGAACTTCTTGGCAGTCACTCCTCATTTTCTTCGAAATTCACATTTAAGAACCCAACCTTACCTTGCAGAAACATTTGGTAATTTTTTTCCTGAACATAGTTACTTTCTAAACTTCTGATAAGTCCCATCCTGAACTACGAGGAAAGTTTCTGCAAAACTTTGACAAAGTACACTTTAGAATTTCTTGGAAAATCTTCTTTAGTTGCTAGAAGTTTCTTCCTGAACTTCTGTGAAGTTCTTCTCTGAACTGCCGAAATAATCTCTTCTGAACATAGTTTGAACTTTGTTTCTCTTCTGAACTTCGGGGAGGTTTGTTCCTGAATTTCTGATAAACTCCTGCTTGAACTACTAGAAAGATCCCCCTATAAATCTGGAAAGTTTCTTCCTGATTTTATCAAAAGAATCTACCATAACTTCTGAGATTTGAACTTCGAGCAGTTCTCATTTTGAAATGCTGGAATGTTTGATTCGGAACTTTAGGAAAGCTCTCTAGCACTTCTGGGTAGTTCCAACTGAACTTTTGGTCTCTTCCCAACTTCTGAGAAGTCCTCTTGTGAACTTCTGAGGAGTTCTTTACTGATTTTTTTTGAAAAATTCCTTCTTGACCCTACAGGTAGTGCCCTCTCTAGTAGGTTTCTTCCTGAAATTCGAGGAAGTTTTTTCCTGAGCTTATTCTTTTCAAACTTCTGATTGGTCCCATCCGGCACTGCGAGGAAAATTTTATTTCAAAATTTTTAGGAAAATTCCCATAAATTTGTTCTTGAAGTTTCTTCTATTCTGAACTTTTGGGAAGTTTTCTCCAGAATTTTGGGGAAGTTTTCTCCAGAACTTTGGGGAAGTTTGATCCAGAATTATTGGGAAATTCGTGCTCAAATTAAAAGGAAGTACCCCCAATTCTCCTGGAAAGTTTCATCGTTTTCTCTCTAAAGAATTTTGAGAGATTTTTCTGAAATGCAGAATGTTCTCCTCTGAGCTTTGGAAAAGCTGCCAAGCACTTCTAGGAAGTTCCAACTAACATTTCGAGAAGTTTTTTCCGAAACTTCTATGAAGTTATTTCTTGAACTTGAGCATAGTTTTTTCCTCAACTTCTATGACGCATCGTTCCGAGGATTTTTTTTTTCCAGATATTTTGAGAAATTATAAGTAGTGCCCTTCTTGGTTAGCTCCCGTCTGAAATTTGGGGAAGTTTGTTTTTTTCTGAACCTCTGGGAAGTTCAATCTTGAATTTCTGGGAAGAACTCCAAAACCTCTGAAAAATTCCAAACTGCAGAGAAGTCCTCTCCCCTCCACTTCTTCCTGAAGCTCTGATAAGTCCTCTCCTGATTCTTGGGGAAGTTCTTTTTGAAATTCTGGTAAGTATGATCTTGAACTTCGGTAATGAATTTTTGAAGGTTCTTCTTGCATGACCTGCTTGCTCCCAATACTTCTGAGAAGTTTCTACCTGACCATAGGAGAATTTTTTTTTTCGAGGAAATCTCTAAGTTTCTCAAATATGATTTGTATTGTTGGCAATAGCAAAGGACCGTAGCGCGTATTACAAACGCTTTGACACTAATATTTCGCATGGGTTTGTACACGCGTTGGATTGAACACTACCATAAGAAGGAACTCCATGTTACCCTCGGAAAGGGTCTATACAATACTTATCTCCGGGCCCATTGTGTCTCCAAGTGGCTCACCGCTTTCGTTTCTTCAAGGATTTCTACTTCAAATGATACCTACGACATTTTAAAATATTTCAACAAAGCTTCTTACCCTATCTACTATACTACGTTTAAATACTATACTACGTACTGCGTACGTTTTAAATCCGAACTTCATAGAATACCTTTATTTTAAATTTAAAAAATATTTCAAATGTCTGTAAAAGTCTGCAACATAAATAAAATGTCTTCTAAATGTCTCCATCGTTAAAAAAAGTCTTCAAATTTACAGACATGTCAGTGAATATGGCATCCCTGATCTCGACCGAAATTTCGTTGACACCTGCACAACTGAGCGGATGTCAACAATACACTCTAGAGAGAAACTGAACAAAATTAGATTAATTTCGGTCAAGTAGGAGTTACGCAATTTTGAAAGTGTCGCAATAATTATCGACTCACCCTTAATGATACCACCAGTGAGACTTTGGAAGTCTGTTGGTGTTATTTTTTCCAATAATTAAATAGAACTTGATAAAATCAACTTCATGCTCAATCTACACTACTCCCCCAATTCAATTCAACTGCCTCTCTGTTTGACCCCTACCCTTCCAACCAAACCCTCTTTGCAAAGCATCAGGACTCACCTTATCGCCCACCTTCAGCCCAGCCAGATCGGCCGGACCGCCCTCGGTGACACGGGATATGAAAATTCCCTCGTCGTCGCCCTTGAACGGCGTGGAACCCTTGCCGCCCGCTATGCTCAGCCCCAGTCCGGCGGATGTGCGTTCGATGTGAATTTCCGACCGTTCCTCCTTGAGCTCGGTGAAAGCGTCCAGGGCATCTGCAAATGGAAAAAGAAACGATAGAAACAAAGAAACAGGAAAGCGTTACAATTAAATTTCCGATTCCAGGGCACAACAACAGCAACAACATATTGAGGTCAAGTCAAGTGTGCGGGTACACATATTTGCATTTGTCAGCGCGACGAACCAGGCAGACAACAAGTGCGCGCGTGTAATCGACCGAAAATAAATCCTTCACCACCGACGAAGACGACGACGACGACGACCGCGTCGAGGCCATGCCGCCGGAACAAAAACAATACTTTCTGGAGCAAGTCGCACCCCCAAGTTGCCAATCGATCCATCGCACGATATTAATATACACATTAGACTGGTGCGTGTCGGGGAATCACGCCCGACGGTTAGGCAATTTGATCGACCGGTTTGTTTTCTTGTGAATTTGGCGAACGAACGAAAAAAAAAACAACAACAACGCACAAACATACTTATTTTCATACATTGGCCAGACGGAACGCGATGGAAAGTCAAATATTTTGACTAAAGCGTTTATTGTTGTTACTCGATAGCAGGACGCGCGCAAGAACAAAACACCCCAACCGGTGTGCGTCTTTGACGATCGTTGGGGATGTAGACGTTCCGGAATGCGCACGATTTGATTTGAAAACTCGCGCACCAGAAGGAACGTCATCGAGGTTGATTGTTTTAGAAACCGCGACTAGAAGATAATGGCACTCGAGTCGGCCGTTGGAATGCAAATCGTGTGCCTAGCGTGACTGATTATGTCTTTCTGATAAAATGTGTGATGACTTGTGATACGAGTTTTGACGTTCTCGGACCAAAACAGTGACACGCAATTCCTGTGGGGGGCACCGGGAGGCGACGGTTTTATAACTTGTTTATGATGACGTTTCTTTGTGTTCTTGTCCTTCCCATGAGGATTTCGTTGCGTGAGTGATTGGTTGAATGATAGCATTTCCACTTGTTGGTTTTGATAACAGCTCATCAACTTTTCGTTGATTTTAGTGCTACTAATGACCAAGAAAAGTGTAGTAACTATAGCTCCTATGAATTCCATAAAGAAACAACACCAGGCATGTGCTAACAAAATTGTTGAATCTAATAATTTAACTCTCGTTTCATCCGCGCTGATGCTTCCAGTGATGAGCTCTTCTATTGAGCAATCAATAACGTTCCGCTTCAAGGTCCGATCCAATGACATCATCAGCATCAGCGACCACCACCACTTGGCATCCATATGGGGCCATTCTCAGCCTGGCCACAATAAACGAACCAGCGACCGAGAGATTGCCTTTTCCCCTCGCACTTTGTACAAACAATCCCAGCCAAATTATTACTTGTGCTAATCTTTAAATACTCCCACATTGTTCAGTGGAGTGTATTATTTGCTCTCGTGCCCCGAAAACCCCTGCCGTCGCCTATTCAGTTTAAAATCAATATAAACACACACACACAACCCCACACCGACAAAGACGGGGTCTGTTTTCCGGTGATGAAGTGAGATGAGTGCGAGAACCGAACCGCAACCGAGCGAGCCGATGTTGATAAACTTCCCAGGTGGGGTGTGGCAAACAGGAACAGGAGCAGCGGCGGCGACGAGGGCGGTTTAGCCAACCTGTGGGTGTTTAAAAACCGATAAATTCCAATTTGAAGCAACTGCTACATGCTCACATGGTGGGCAAAAGTGGCCAGAGGGAAATCGTTGAAACGTGTTCCCGATTTTTTTTGTTCTCGTCCCGACCGACCGAGAACACGTTCATATCACCCATCACACTATTGCCAAATTTTATTTATGAACGAACGAAAACAAACACTGCAAATATGTTCCATCGCCGCTGGCCGGTGCAGAGCAGCCTCCCACATCAGAGAACTTCAACTAGATCAGATCCGCTTTGCGCTCATATCCCCCTGATGTCCTACAGGTGTCTGGGATGCAATTTTATGTGCGAAAACGAGCAAAAGGCGGGCTGGGCTGGTTCTCGCTCGTCGCTCCCGGCAAACCCGATGCCATAGGCGTCCATTGTTGAACCCCTCGACATGTAAGTAGTAACGTGCTGTTACAATATTTCCCACTCCTCTCGGTATGCGCATTGGTCGGACACGTTGGGTCGATCCGGGTGGCACTTGTTGCCCGTCAAGCGCTACACTGCCTGGACCAACAAACAGCCTATAAATCACACTTTGGATGTTTATACACAGTTTACATTTGCTCGCTTTTGATATCGTGCACCGAGTGAGTGGTGCGCTTCGGGTTGCTATTGTTGCACAATTGGATTTCGAAGGATTTCGAAAACTTGAAGTCAACAAGACAGGACAACAAAGATGCAGCTTGATTGGTTTTGGTAAATGTGATGCGATGCGTTCCGAATAGGTTGATTGTGTTTTGAGTTGATGGCGACGCTTTCCAGACTGTTGACCAGTTGTTGTATGCCAATTTCCAGTTTGCATTCTCTTCAGGTGGCTGGGTGTCGTTTGCTACTACTTGATCGATCCAACTGCGTTCTTGTTAGTCGATTGCTTCTCAAGAACCAATTTCACCGGGCTGTCGTCGTGTGACATCCTTATGGCGTGTCCAGCCCACC